>CM021108.1:266917153-267120882 GCA_007115665.2 Sequoiadendron giganteum
TAAACCCTAATACCTCAACCCCTATACCCTCTACCCTATACATTGGACCCTCAACCCTAATCCCTCTACCCTCAACCTTAAACTCTCAACCCTTAAACCCTAAATCCTTAAACCCTCTACCCTATACATTAAACCCTCAACCTTAGGTAGGTAGAGAAACATAGGTGAGATACAAAGTGATTAAGGGAGAGGTAGGTAAACAAAGGAATAGGGGAGATAAATATAGGTAGAGAGAGGAGAGATAGAGAGAAGTAGAGAGGGGAGGGAGGGACAAGTAGGGAGGAAATAGAGGTGAGTGAGTGTGTGTGTGTGTGTGTGTGTGCGTGTGTGTGAGAGAGAGAGAGAGAAAGAGAGAGTAGAGAGTGAAAGAGGTAGGGAGGAGACATGGTTGAGATATAGAGTGATGGAGGGAGAGGTGGGTAAAGAGAGGGAGAGGGGAGATAAAGATAAATAGAGAGGGAAGAAGATGTAGAGAGAGATGATAGATAGAGAGAAGTAGAGAGTGGAGGGATGGTGGGAGAGTAAAGGTGGAGATAGAGGTGAGTGTCCATGAGAGGGAGAGAGAGTGAGAGGAGAGAAAATGAGGGGAGAGATGAAGGGGGAGAGAGAGAAAGAGAGTGGAGAGAGAAGGGGAAAGATAGAGAGTAGAGAGGGAAGGAGAGACTAAGAGAGAAAGAGGGGGGAGGGAGAGAGAGGTAGAAAGAGTGGTAGGTAGTGGAGGGAGAGGTAGGTAGTGGAGGGAGAGGTAGGTAGAGAGGGAAGGAGAGAGGGAGGGATAGGAGGGAGAGAGGGAAGGAGGGAGAGTGAGATGGAGAGTGGTGAGATAGATAGTAGAGAGGTATGGAGAGAATGAGAAATAGAGATAAAGAGAGAGAGGGAGGTTGGAGGGAGGGAGAGATAGAAAGGGATAAGTGAGAGATGGAGAGGGAAGGAGGGAAAGTATGATAGAGAGAGAATGGAGATTTGGAGAGGAGGTCCATTGAGAGGGAAGGAGGGAAAGTGGGAGAGAGAGAAAGGTGATTTAGAGAGGAGGGGGTGATAGGTAGGGATAAAGATAATGGTGAGATCGAGAGGAGAGAGTGAGAGAGAAAGAGAGGGATGGAGAGACATACAGAGAGGTAGGTAGAGGAAGGGAGAGGAGAGATAGAGAGTAGAGAGGGAAAGAGGTAGGGAAGGAGACATAAGTGAGATAGAGAGGGATGGAGAGAGAGAGTGACAGAGGGAGAGGTAGGTATAGAGAAGGAAAGAGAGAGGAGAGATAGAGAGTAGAGAGGGGAGAGGGGAGGGATGGAGGGAGGGAGAGGTAGGGAGGGAGATATAGGTGTGTGTGTGAGTGAGAGAGAGAATGGTGAGATAGAGAAAAGGAACAATTGAGAGAGATTGGGAGGAGAGACAAAAAGAAGGGGGGAGGGTGAGGTCGAGAGGAGGGAGAGGAGAGATAGAGAGAAGTAGAGAGGGAAGGATGGAGGGAGGGAGTGTTAGCAAGGGAGATAGAGGTTTTTGTGTGAGAGAGAGAGATAGAGAGAGTGGTGAGATAGAGAGGGGAGAGTGAGAGGGAGGGAGAGATAATTATGAGATAGAGAGGAGAGAGTTAGAGAGAAAGTGGGGGAAGAGAGGGATAAAGAGTGAGAGAGAGATGTAGGTAGAGGGAGGGAGAGGAGAGATAGAGAGTAGAGAGGGAAAGAGGTAGGGAGGGAGACATAAGTGAGATAAAAAGTGATGGAGGGAGAGGTAGGTAAAGAGAGAGAGAGGGGAGATAAAGATAAGTAGAGAGGGAAGGAGATGTAGAGAGAGAAGAGATAGAGAGAATTAGAGAGGGGAGGGAGGGAGGAAAATGTAGGGAGGAGATAGAGGAGTGAGAGAGAGAGAGAGAGGGGAGAGAGGGAGGAAGGGAGAGAGAGAGGGAGTGGAGAGATAGAGCGTAGAGAGAAGGAGAGAGTGAGAGAGAAAGATAATACAACTTGCCGACTACTAAAATTTGACCTCCTGATTATTGAAATTTGAATTGTTGATTACTAAAATTTGACTAAGTCTAAATTTTTTAAGATCTTCCAAAAACTAAAATTTTCATTATAACTCCTAGAGATCTGAAACCACTCTCAAACATTCTGCCTATATACACGAAATATAAATTAAATTATAAGAAAGTAAATGTCCATATGTAAATGTCAACTTATACTTTCATGTTTATTTCATGTATATAGTTTCCTTGGTAGAGAAAGAGAAAATGAAAGAGTTTAGAAAAATACATTCCAAAAGTCATTGCAAAAAGAAAGAGAACTCATACTTGTTCATTCATTGCAAAACTCAAGCCATTTGGCGCTCGCCAAATTTCCAGCACCAAATTTGGTGCTTGCCAAATTTCCAGCGCTCACCAAATGGTAAAGCCATTTGGAGAGCACAAAATTTGGTGAGCACAGTATGCCCTATTACGGGTTTTTCTTTGCAATTTGGCACCAAAAATGTGTCATAGATCCATGCACTTACTCCTCTATTTTCTTTAAAGGTTATTATTTCTTCATGATATGCTATATTAAGAGGAAGATTTTATGTAGATTTTGAATGTTTTTCTATTGACTCTTGAAACTTCTATGTTTGGTCGGATCTTAACGAACACTTCCTGCAAGTGGATTGAATGACTACACTGTGCTTGTATCTAGCCTCTACTGCTCGTTCTCTTCCCAACAATGAAGGGATATGGCATTTTGTGTCTATCATGTCATTCATAGAAAAGAACTTGAGGTTTGAAATGTTGTAAAAGCATTGGCGCATCGCCACTTTCATGTTTTATGTTTACATTTATTTTTACCCCTTTTCCCAAACTTAAAGAAGAGTCGACTTTCTATAAAAATCCCAGAGGTATTCAGTGAGGCACATATTGCCCCCCCACTTGTTGAACACCCCATAAGACTGTCAGAGAGGCGCAAGATTTGATGATCAACACACACCAAGCCTATCTAAAAGGTTTATGCTACAAACATTAAGGTGCGGAGCCATTATCCATAAGGGTTTTGTTTATCCCTTTTTGTTTGTATTAAGATATTATTATGAAAGCTTCATTTTGTTTTTGCACTTCCAAAGGAGGAAGCTCACTTTTGTGGAAAACAATATTAGCATTTATTCCTTGAATCATGGCTGCTATGTCATTTGGTTGCACATTAGAAAGGATAGGAACTTTTTGTAAAGCACTTTGAATCATGTTATGGTAGTGAGGGGATGCTTGAATAAGGTCCCACAATGATATCTTAGTAGGAGTATTCTTAATTTGTTCAACAAGATCATACTCCTTTCCATTTTGTGGAGGCCAACGAGGGGGACCTGGTAAGATAGGGTTAGGCAATGGGAGATATGTTGAAGGTGTTTGTCTTGGTTGTAGATTATTTATGGTGTTATATGTATGAGCAACGATATTATGACTCGGCTGCTGCAACACATTATTCTTAGGTGGGTAGAGGATGAATTCGGGTTTTTTTTTAGTGTACGATTTGTGTGAAGGGGGGTAAAGGATGAGTTGAGTTTGAATTTAATATTAACATCCCTTAGTGAAGGAGAGTCTAATACTACTTCATCATCTTCATCTAAGGGCATAATATCATTATTGTCGATGTTTTCCTTTTCTTGCACCATGATATCTTCCCTAGGAGGAGAGTTTTTAGGAGAATGAAAAACTAGATGTTCATGACATTTAGAGGTTGGTGGGTGAAGCCACAATAGTGGTTTACAATTCCAGTGAGGAAGGAGAACTCACGAAAAATGACCCCATGGCAAAATTTTACATTTTGGGGGTTCGAATGAACTAGATGGTTCGCACAAACCAAAAAAGGGTTCGCTCAAACCAGGGTTCAAGTGAACCCATTAATTACATGCACGAACAAAATTCGCATGAAAACCCCTTTTGGGGAGGGGGTTCAATCGAACCCCCCATTTCCTTGATGTTTGAAAAAATTCACAAAAAAAACCTAAATTTTTGCACTTCAGAGCTTGGTTTGAACATGAAAATGGTGGAGACTTCACAAACCCAACTGGAATTAGGTAGTCCTTGGAACGAGCTATCCAACGAATATAATTTTGATATGTTTTGCTTTTATTATGTATTTGTTTTCTTAGTTTTATTAAATATAGGTTTTTCACCGAAAATAAAGGTCTTTGTTCTGCACATGTGGAGAAATAGCAGATTATCAATTTTATTTTTTTTTAAATATGAGTGCACCAGATATTGAAGTCCTTGATCCAAAAAAAATAAAATTTAATTTCGATATATAATAAAAATGTTATGCGTTATACGATCGCACTATGTCTGAATTGTAATTGGTTTGACTTCAAATTTTGATTAAAGAAAAAATATTCAATAAAAAAATATCTAACCAAGCGGAAGCACTATATATCAGAGTTACAAATCTAAATTCAAAAGAATTAGAATTTTATCCTTCATGGAAAAAAAATTATGCATTATACGGTGTGCGACACTTTTTAAAAATGTTGTTTTCTAAAAAAAACTAGTTTTCGTGGGAGACGGAAAAAGAAGTGCAATTTGATTCCAAAAATTTTGAAAAAAATATTTTTAGAATCTATAGACAAAATGTGATGAGACTCTAGTTTGCATCATCTTTGAATTCCTCACGGTTTAGCCGCTATAAGTGCCCGAATGTAAAGATTTAGTTAAAAATAATAATTTCAGTGTCCAGCTTGGCCAGAAATTGTAAACCACTATTGTGGGATCACCCTGGTTAGTTCTAAAATGACTTCATCACATTCAAGGGAGTTATCAATGGTTGGATTTTATTGTTTATCAATAGTGGGGATATTAGGAGAAGGCTCTATTTGATTGTCCTTTTTCTCTAAGGTCTCATTCTCTTGTGCCATATTATCTACCCTAGTAAGAGAGCTTGTAAGATGTTCATCACATTCCATGGTTAAATTTTGTAAAGTAGCTTACTAAATAGATCTTTCCAAATGGTAGGAGAATTAGGGAAGGGAGGAACAAGATTCTCATGACTCTCAATAGGTGCATCTTCTAACACCAATCTACCCTCTTCACATCGAGGAGGGATATTAGGAGAAGGAAAATTTTGATTTTCATGGCTATCTATGATATCATCCTCTTTCACTAAACATTCTCACAAGCAAGGGATGAATGGAGACTAGGTAAGGTGATGTTTAGAAATGTTTTTATGATCTCGGCTTCTTGTTTTCTAATATATTCCAAAGGGGGAGGAGGAGAGGGACAATCAAGGCTCTCAATGATTGTATCTTCTTTCACCAAGATACCTTCGTCACTAGGAGGAGAGGTATCAGGAGAAGAACAAGTATGATTGTTATGATTGTCTACACTACTATCCTCACCAATGTGCAATGTAATATTAAGGATTGTGTCAATAGTTTGATCCGCTTGCTCTAGGATGTTCTCATAATTATGAAAGAGAGTAGAAGGATGAGTAACATGATTCTTAATGACCTCATTGTTGTAATCTAAATTGAACGCATAAGAGGGGATGTTGTACTTATGCAATCCATTTTTAACCATATCAAAGCCACGTCTCTTGAAAGAAAACATGCTATTATGGAAAAGTAAATAAAATACAATTCTTTGACTTAAAGTGAAATGCAATTTTTCAGATTTGAAACAAGGTAATATGCTAATTACACTATGCAAAAATCTAAAAGTGAAATATTGTAAATGAAAATTTTTAATTGAGCAAGGCATGAAATGGACTAAATTAAGCTAGATTTAGTGAAATACATATAACATAAACTCAACCAACTTAAATAGATAGTTAATGGCAATAAAAAAAAGTGTAGAAACAAGGTTTTCAACGCTATAAAAGGAAGTTTCAGGGGTGCACTGGGACTGATTCGCCCAAGGTGGTAAATGAGTCCCAATAGGGATTTTTTTCAAAATTTTCAAAAAAATTCAATTGATTTTTATGATTTTTAGTTTTTATGATGTGTATCCTAAATACATTTATGCAATTTTTAGATGCTTTACAATTATTTGAGATGCAAAAATGCAACCTATATGCACTTTCACTAATTATGCAAAATTTAGAAACCGTAGATGCCAAATAACTAATGCAAACCTTAATGCAAAGTCAATGCAAGCTAGATCTAGGATGATGATGGATTCCAAATCAGAAAAAAAAGGTATTCTAAATGTAGGTTCACAAAAATGATTAATTGGAAAATGGATTGCACTATGGTTTGAGACATAGAACATCACTTTTCTCCAACTAACAGTGAAGGATGCCCTAAAGACCTCAACCCAATGAAGGAAGGTATCTGACAATAAGGTATCCTAGGTTATGTTTAGAGATTACTTTAGGCTGAATTAGGGGTTCACCACTAAGTTTGAACTTGGAAAGGACAATGAAATGCAAGATGTAAGACAAAACCCTAATTGAATGAAAACTAACTTTAAATGACCTAGAAAATTAAATGAAACAACAAAAAAAACTACAAAAACAAAAAGTGTGCACCTGGAAACTTGATGATGAATTGAAACAACTCTGAAATTCTGAAAAACCTAAATTTTTGACCTACTATGACTCATTCACCATTCTGGATTTCTCCACAAGAGCAGGTTTCAAGCAAATGGGTATCTAAATCTGCAAAGATCTCTAAAAAACACCTACAGTGGGACTCATTCATCACTTGTGGCGAATGAGTCCAATTTAGCTTTTCTAAAAATTCAAAGTTCTAATCTACACCTCTCAGTCTACTCTTTCTGCTTATCCGGGTTCCCAGATCCGAAACTTTGTTTTCGAGGCTATAGATGACCTTTTAGTGAAGATTTTGACCTTGCAAATGGGGAGACAACTCCAACAAGCTTGAAACCTAATCTTCAAGTCTTCAAAGGACCTAGATTTGAAATCACACAAAGAAAGAGAGAAAAACATGTTGATTGTTAGGGAATATGGGTTTGCCTTGGTCAAACCTCTTTTAGGTAATTAAACCAAATGATAAAATAAGATAATTAAGCATGAACATGAAATAATGCAATTAGAACCTTGAAATGATGATGGATCTTGAATTGTTGCAATAATTGATGAAGAATCTTGCCCTTGAATGCCTTAAAAGTGATCTTTAAAGCTATCTTGATGACCTTGTGAAGGCATGGAATACTTAACTCTTGAGTGCTTGAGTTGATAAGATGAATGCATGATATGATATAATGATTTGAGAGCTTTTTTAAATAGGCAATCGACTCACATGACTGTTAATTTGATCTCCAAGGTCGACATAGAAGAAATTTGAATTAAAAACCCACTTTTCCCACTCAGAACCTTAAAAATAGGCCAAATGGGACTCATTCACCCTAGGTGGTGAATATGTCCCATAGGGTCTATTTTTGGTCCTAAAGTGTTAGGGAGTGCATAAATTAAGCTCATATGTTGATCTTGGTGGGTTTTTGATTGAAATATGCCTTGGGATGCACAATATGGGGTCATAAGGGTCTATTAATGATGATATTAAGGTAATAAATTCAATGGGTCCCAAAATCCAATGTGAAAGTGTAAATAAATACATTTTACAGCATTAAATTAAGGAAAAATTGAGTTTATTTAGCTTAGAAGGGCCCTAAATCCAATGTGAATGTATAGAACACATTACAACACTAGATTAGGTCCACTTAGTTTACAAGCCCCTTAAATTTAATGTGAAGATGTAAATAAATACATTTTACAACATTAAATTAAGGAAGAGTTAAGTTAATTTAGCTTAAGAAGGGCCCAAGAGTTAATGTGGATGTGTAAAACACCTAACAACACTAGATCAAGGTGACATTAAGTTCAATTTATCATTAATTATTCCTAAATCAAGTGTGAAAACATAAAGGGATATATTTTTCTACACTACAGGTACAACCCTTCCTCTCTTCTTATGTGTGTAGGTTGTAGATCTGAAGGGAGTTGGAGGAAGATTCAATGCTACTTATGCATTCATGCATCAAACCCCCCACATGTTAACAAATCCAAAAAAATACATTTTCTTACTAGTAGATGAGGTTATGATAATACTCAAAGGATAGAAGCTATGCATACCAATGTCTTGAGGCCTACATTTTTAGTTTAAAAAAGAAAAGAGGATAGTTTAGGCCACAGGATGCCCTAGACCAACTAGATCTGTATCAAATTTAGATCCTCAATTCCTCTATGTTCAACCTATATATTTCTGGATCTAAATTTTGTCTTTCAACAATTAGTTTATCAGAAATCATAATAGAAAATTGTATTTTCATAGTTTTCATAATTAGATCTTTGCAATTTAGAAAGTAGTCAACTAGCAGTCATCACACAAGACTACACAATATAAAATAGAAAAAACTGTATTAAAGTTGTGATCCACAATATTGGCTCTCCCAAATAGGCTTGTAACTAAGTGTTTCTAGAGGTCATCTTTAATCCAATAAAAAATAATTGGGTAGAGGGTATCAAATCCTTTTATGTACCAAAAAATACCATAACAAGTGCCTTACTAGTGCAAGGAAATCATCTTTTAATATATTTGACGTGGGTCATGATGTTGACCATAGTTTTATTTTTTCTTTCATTATTTTGATAAATTTCACTATAAATATAACAATCTCACATGATCTTAGGTTTGATAGGATAATTTGATGAACTCATACTATTTTTGTATTACAAAGGACATTGAAATTATTTTAAACCAATCCTCTAAATAGAAAAAGTGCAACAATTCATTGTATTTTGTATCCTTGTTAAATGTGTCCCTTTAGATTCTCAAGCTATTCTTCTTCCTTGTCTTTTCCCTTATTGTCTTGTTATATACATTTAGGTAGCTTTAGTTTGCATGTCTAGATTGTGTTGATCTCCTTTAGAGTGGCTATCAGCTTTCTAAAAAATAATGACAACATAATAGTCTCTTGCCTCTCATCATTTATAGATGTATCACCCATTCCTATTGATAATCAAGATATGTTTTATAATCTGTATGTAATAAAAAGTGTTCCCGTGCCGACAAGTGAAGTTTTTAAAGCTTTCTCTTTGAATCCATTAATATTACATTGAGCAATGAGAAGTTCGTAAAAATTTACCCTCACAAATCAAATAAGTCATTTAACTCCCGCCCTATGTTTTAAATTACTAATATCTCGATTAAACCTCCGAAGCATAATCGGACTTTGTTGTTAATCCGTTTGACAGACTCTTCATTCTCCTAATCTCATGTTAATCCTACCACAGATAAACACTAAGAATTTCTAGCGAACTTATCTCAAATAAATAACCTATTATGCTTTACCTTTGTTCCAACTCATTTGAAGTACATACTACTTATTGAATAAATTATCAGTAGTTCATAAAGTATTTTATTCTTGTGGTTAATTAGTTTGTATGTATTCTACAATTAATGTAGTTGACATTTTGTGGCTAACCATTAAAATGTCAATAATCTAATAGATATATCGTACGTTTAGTGTTTTATAATGTTCAGATGACCTCAACGATTGTAATTCTATATTTCAATTATATTTACATTGGAATGTATTTTCAAGACAATTTTCTCATCAAACAAAGTCAAGTATTGATGTTTAAATCATATGATTATTAGGAGAGGCTAAATATTATAAAGCAAGGGTTTTTGAATTTTGAAATTGTTTATGTATGTCAAGACATTTCTACAAGTATGTATTTGACCTTGATTCACGTTGATATGAATTCATTGTATAGTTCAAATATAATTCTTTCAACCTTAGATGAAATATAAACTATCATATTCCACATCTAATTTTGAGATACTCATGATTCAATATAGTAATCTACAAGTAATCTACAAGTAAATCCTATATTATTTTTGGAATGTTGTAATGTATGTGGCTAACTATTGAAAGGCCAATAATCTAGAATGTGTGGAGTAGATAGGTTTTGTTCTTGTATAATTCCTATTACAATCTACAGACTTCACTTATGCGTTTCACTTTTAAGAATAAAATGCATTACAAGTGAATCAAACCGAAGACAACCAAATGTAAAGGAAAAATTTAATATGATCATATTGTTTCCCATTTAATTTTTTCTCATTTGAGAAGATGTATATTAATACATTTACATATGAAAAACAATGACATTATTTTATTCAATATTAAATCTCTTCCTCCATCCTTTTTACAAACACGTTCTGTATACAAATATCTAATTGTATCCATTAAACACCTTAAAATAACTTTGTAAATCCTACCCTTTTTTAAGCACACACAACAAAAGTGACCCTCAAAAATTCAAAGTTTGGCCAAATCTTGCTAATTGCATATGAATGCAACCAACTCAGTGCCATGAAACTCTCTTTTGCTACGAATTCAGACGATGTGCTGCGGCAATCAAATTTTTTTGTCCTTAAGAATGACTTTGACCTGACGCAGAGAAACGGTGCATTCTCTCGTTTCACATGTTATTCCTACCAGATAGAAACATAATTCTCTAGCAGGATTTTATCTGAAATAATAATTTATTATGCTATGCTAGTGTTTTGACTTGTCTAAAGATTTATTTTAATTTTAATTTTTACTTGTTTATAATTTAAATTATTCTAGATTTGTTTAGGAGGGTCAAGTTAGGTGATAAATTAAAATGTTATTTTAGAAATAAATAATTTAAGTTAGATAAAAGTGTATTTTGATTGGGAAATGATAATCAAGAATTAATGCTTATGTCATATAAAATCTAGTTTTTAAAGTATAGAAAATTAATGATTATGATTTCTTGATGTTTATATTGTATGTAATCTTCAAAGTTTAAGTTAGTCACAACAATTAGTGAAAAATGGATGATAGTTTTGAAAAATGAATTTGGAAAAAAATGAATTTTGGGATCAATTTCAAGCTACTAAGGATTAATCCTAACTTGTACTTGTGATTTAGCCAAGGTAGAAGAGTGTTAGTTTTCATTCATAGATTGAATGTGTGGATATGAGTGCAAATGTAGGCTAATAAATTTGTTTATTTACATAAAAAAATTGAAAATATTCATAAATAGAGTTGAATACATGTAAATAGGTAAAATTAAACTTGAAATGAATCAGGAAAATGTATCAATATGTCAGTTCAAATTATCACAAGAGTGTATCTACCTTTTTAACATATAGTTATCTTAAAATTCCTTCAAGATTGCTCCAAAACTAAATAAAAATTAGCATGTAAGCTATTTTTTTTTTAGGTAAAAGGCTAGTGCCTATAGATATATGTTAATATTCAAAATATAAAGGATTACATATAGGCCAGAATTATAGTTCTGGCATTGATAGATGTAAACCATGGAGTTCAAAATTTCCTCCAACTATATGTGACATTTGTAGGATTTTTAAAAAGTTAGCCCAATACCATGATAATATTTGAAATAATCGAGGTTATCCTAGAAACATATAAACCAAAAATCCTGAGACGCATGTAAACCCCCAAAAAAGCTTGGTAATACATCAATATATGAAAATGATGCAAAGGAAATTTGAAGTTGCAAATTATTCCTCCATTGAACCAGTGTTAGTTGAAGTGTCCATTCTGCAGATGTTGAGATCGAGACCATTATCTCCATTCCCTTTAGCCACCACCATTGAACTAGTATACGTTGGAACATCCACTCTGTAGATGTTGAGATCAATATCATTGTCTCCATGTCCTTCGCCCAAATCTACAATATTTGGAGAGTCTAGAATGTCTCTGGCTAATTCCATTGCCCTAGGTCCATGACGAATGTGGTGAGAGAGGAGAGAAGAAACTGTGAAGAATTTCTCCTTGCAATTTTCCACCATTAGGGGTCTGAGCTCTTGGGAATGGGTGTTGAGAATGCTATATAGTGACCAAGGGTCATCCTCAGGGAGACCTTTTTTTTATGGTGCCATACATGTCTTTATATGCTATTTTTTCCCTAAGATAATACTTTGGAAAGAGACCTACAATGAAAGCCTTTCCTTTCTCCAATTTATAGTTTTGAACAATCTAAAGGAGCTCATCATCATTGAGGTAATTTGGTGAAACTAACTCTTGGACCACAATTGATAGTAGATCAAAGGATTGCACTAGGTCCATTACATTCAACATAAATATAGAAATAACTTGAGTGGGGAACAACAACCTGGGAGAACTTGGGCATACAACTTCATTGTCAAGAATACTCTTAATACTATCCAAAAGACTCGGGCATGACATTCTAAAAACCTTTGAAAGCTGAAACTATGTTACTTCCTCAAAAAAAAAAAGTCCTCTCTCTAATTTGTACCTCAATTCTAAAGTTTTTGGGAAAATACTCCATCCTAATTCGACACATAGGGCATGAAGGACTTGATGGTTTTTGAAAGCTACGACCCAAAACAACAAAACTTGAAAGACCAACAACATGAACTTGATAAAAGTTACCACATGGAGAATCAAGAGCACCTTCCAGAATTCTAAATTTGAAGAGTAGGAAAAAACCAGAGAGAAAACAAGGTGATGTATCAGAAATCAATTCCCAAGGCGTGCAGGGGAAGAGAAGGTTACCCTTTATAGAGAACCCTTCAACTAGCAGAGGCTTATGGCACCATTTTGAAAACCACAACAGACCATGAAGACCAACACCTTTGAAGAACCATAATACTTTAGATGGAGAGCTCCACACCTTATAAATTAAAAGATTTGTACGATGGCAGTCGAAGTATATCATGAGGATTACAGAGAACATAAGAAGCTCAATTGATCAAGACAAATTGCACCATCAATTTACACATCAAAAATCTATGCTGTGAGTTAAAAGATTTTCATAATTATTACAAGTATTGTGAGGTTAATATGCTTGATTAGTTGTGTATTATACCTATATTAATTACTTCTAGTTGTATTTAGATCATTTGCCACCTGTTTGTTAAAATTGCGTGTGGTTTCATCATGCCTTCAATTCATGTGCCATGTGTTGAAATGTCGAGCAAAGGGAATATTTGATAAGACTCGACTTGTGCAAAGATTTATTGTAATCGTGAAGCCTTCACCAAAATTAATTTAAATAATACTACCGTTGGTGAGAGGTACAACATGTGTAAAGAACACACACACTCACACCAGAAATTGCCACTCAGCTGTACCAATAAATTGGAGAATTTTACTTTGATGACGTAGCCAACAGATGTCACAACTTGGTGACACAGGATGATGATGACAGTACTCCAAATGTGAGATCCCCTACTAGAAATGATTGTGAGGAAGTACAAAACAATTTGTTAAATTAAATCTTAAATTGAAATATAATGGCATGTGTGCAATGATTATGGGTAGTCCTACAGAAACAAACAAATGTTAGATTTTAAAATTTAAAAAATTTCCATTGGTCACAACTATGCATGCCAATAAACCTACTTGGACATTTGAAAATAAATTTTGACTTAACCCAAATAAGCCAAAATATTGAAATGGCTCTTTCCTTTCTATGATATTGATGCATTACACCTTTGCTATATGCATTTTACTATTTAGAATTGATTGGAGATCTTGTGAGATGTTGTTTAACCCTACCTCATAGATTATTTCCTCCTGATCTTGATCACACCCTAAATTTGTAAGTTGGTCTGCCAAGCGGTTACCTTCTCTGTAAGTATGCGTGATTTGAAAGCTTTCTTAGGTATCAAGTAACCTCCAAACTTGTACAAGAAAATAATTGATTTTACAACAGTAAATATTTTTGGCTCTACAAGCATTGATGAATACTAAAGAATCACCCTCAACATGTAGCTTTAAAAAATTCAGATTTATAACCATTTGTCATCCTAACAAAATGGCCTACACTTTTGCAATATTATTTGTTTCTGAAGGTAGCTTTATTGAGTTTGCACTAATTAGACAACCGTCTAAATTTCTCAACACAACACCTACACCTGATTTCTTGGGGTTGCCTTTAGAGGCCCCATCAAAATTTAGCTTGACAAAATCAATTGCTGGTGGTTGCCATATTAATTTCTTTCTATCAACTTTATTGATGACATGAACTTGTATATTGCCTCTAAAAGGGATAACCAAACTTTTCCAAATCTTTATTTTCTTTGAGTCCCAATTTGTGAAAATTGAACCGACATTTTTAGCATTATGTACAAAGGAGTTTGTTATTTCACATATTGAATTCTCCAATTTGTGAAGCACTTGATCAATAATTGAAATTTTCTTACGAAATATCCTTTTATTTTTCTTCCACCATACACACCATAATACCGCATAAGGAATAATTTTCCAAAGACATGCAAACAAAGATGATTGATATAGAAGATGCCAAGTTTATATGAGATCCCAAAGTGTAGCTGGAAGAGGAGCATACCAGCTTAGCTTTGCTTGAATGAAATTCAAACAAGAGTTTACAAAGGAACATTGCAGAAAAAGATGGTTTATATCTTCTAAAATTGTCCCACATAGCACACAACTAAAAGGATTTGATATTCCTAATTTATGTAATCTTGAACTTGTTAAGATCTTGTTTGTTAAGGCCACCCAAGTGAAACATCCTTCTTGGGGTAACACTACAAAATTCCAACAAAAAGTCAGAGCTCTTTGTAGTTTATAATGAACCTCTCTATTCAATAATGCTTTGTAATCCAACTTAACTGTATAGTGACCTGATTTAGAAGGAGCCCAAATAACCTTGTCAGTAGCAGGCTGATGCAAGAAGTTGGGTCCACAAAAAGCTCAAAAAGTGGAAGTGTTTTTGTTGTTTTTCAGAATTTGTCACACTTGGATTGAAAATTTGAGGCAATTACGCAATGAATCTTAAAAAAAATTAGTAATATGAAATTTAGCATTTTGAATCTAGTTTCCAAATATGTAATTTATCCAAATACCCAAATGATAGAAATTAAATTTTGATAGGGATGTATAAAAACCACTTTTTTAAAAGTCCCTATTTTTTTACCATACCATGCACGTGTATGGACACCACTTTTTGACCCAAATAAAATTATTTTTCTAATTCCTTTTGGGGAAGGAAAGCTAACAACATGAAGATTGATGAGGATTTTTTTTATAATTATTAAATATTTATTGGCCTTAATTTTTGTTTTTAAAAATCAATGTGTACAGACAACATAATTGGACCTAAACTAAAAAAAAATTAATCTTTTTTTTATTGTGTAGAGAATTGTCTAAAGATTGATGCCATATAATTTTTTTTACAAGAAACTTAACCAAGAAAAAGTTATTAAAAAACAAAAAAAGCCTGATATTTCAAGTTTAAGGACTAGTTTGCTTAGAAATTAATTAAAAAATAACAAATATAATCCAATCCTAATAAAAATTATATATTTGGAAACTAGACATCGTGTTCTCTAATGGGTTTTAATTTTATAGATTGATTTAGAAAAAACATCCATCAACCATATTGCCAAAGTTGGACATTCTTCTTCAATCTACCTTAGTTTTTTAGTTGCAGGTCAAAGGCTAAGGGTCGGATTGCCAAGCCTTTCTCAAGCCTAAAACCAAGGCTACATGTGGGTTGGAGATTCAATTTTTTAATAACGTGTCTGTGTTTTTAAAAATGTGTACGCGCTACAAAACACATATGTGTTATTTATTCGTTTGATTATTTAAAAAATAAATGCTTTTTAGAAATGCGTACCTGTTTTAAAACGCGTATGTGTTTATAAAAAGTATTTATTTTTTAAATAAATGACTTGTACATGTTATATAACGCGTATGCGTTATAATGCATACGCGTTTTTTAGCACATACATGTTTTTCTAGCCTCGAGTACCCAATCCATAACACATACGTGTTTTTTAATAACTCGTACGCATTTTCTGCGAGATTTTTTTTTGGCTGAAACTTCCCCTCTTCGTGGACCCAACTTCTTGCTTTTACCCTAGCATTATGGATGAAGACAGCTCTACCACTTAGCAAATTATTTATACTTTGTTAAACATCAAAAAACAAACGATTTGCAAATATTTTCCAAGTTACTCTCCCTATGAGAATATATGTTTCTTGAAAGTAATCTCTTACTTTTGAACCCCAAATTGGAGTTAAAAGTTGTTTTACTTGGTAAAAATCTTGCAAAGTATTCAAAGGAGGATGACCTTGCCATGAGTCTGACCAGAAATCTGCCTTTTCACCATTATTAATCTCTAAGGTTATATACGGAGTTATAACTTTCCTACAAGTTAACAAAAAATTCCACATAACAGAACCTTGTGGGGGATTAAGAATTAAAAATATGCGGTCAGGTGCACTAGAGTCTAAATATTTTTTCTACATAATTTTGCACAATTTAGCTTGAGGTTTGGAATACATATGCGAGACTAGCTTTGCACCTAATGAAATTTTTCTTGCAGTCAAGTTGTGAATTCCAATTCCTCCTTTCAATTTCTCCCTACATAGGTTATCTAGTGAAACTAGAGGAATTTTATTTTTATCATCCATGTTACCTTTCCAAAGAAAATTTCTAATCAACTTTTCAATATGCACAATAACAGCTCTAGGGGCTTTTAAAACTACCATGTAGTAATTTGGGATTGCAGATAGAATTGATTTAATCATTAAAATCCTTCCTAAAATTGATAACCATCTTCCTCTCCATCCTATAATTCTTGCTTGTAAGATTTTAATGACCTTGTCCTAGTAGGAGACTCTATTTGCACCAGCGAAAAAAGGAATTCCTAAATACTTGCATGGTAATTTTGCTTCTTGGAAACCCAAAATATTGACAATGCACTCTTTTAAATTTGATGATGCATTAAATACATATATCTTTGATTTGTTTGGATTGATTTTTTGACCAGAAGCAGAGGTATATTTATCAAGGACATACTTGATTTGTGTAGCTTCCAAATCTATAGCCGTACAAAATAATAAGGTATCGTCTACAAATAGAGAATGTGTGGCCGTGGTATCTGTAGAAGGAATTAAGATTCCTTTCCAATTACCTTGACAATGAGCATTGTGCACAAACCTACTCAAAGCCTCAACCAAAATGATAAAAAGAAAAGGCGACAATGGATCTCCTTGTCTTACACCCTGAGTTGAACAAAAAAACCCCGCCGGTAAACCATTGACAAGAACAAAACATTTATCTCCCTTTAAACATAACATTATCCATTTACATAGTTTTGAATGAAAGCCAAACTTCAATAAAACTTGCAAAAGATAGGACCAATCCACTCTATCATACGCCTTCATCATATCCAATTTGATTATCAATGATGGAATGGCATTTGTTGTGATTGAATGCAAGAACTCATTAGCTACTAAAGCTCCTTCCACCATTTCCATCCTAGGAACAAAACCTCCTTGCTCCTTAGAAATTAAGTTAGGAATAATAGGAGCAAGACACAAATAAATAGCTTTTGTGAAAATCTTGTAGATCACACAATAAAATTGGCCTGAATTCGGATTTTTTTTTGGAGAGGATACCTTAGGAATGAGAGCAATATGGGTAACATTAAATTGCTTTAGCATCATTCTTGAACTATGAGACTCTTCCAAAGGTTTTAGAAGATCCTGACCAATGAATTCCCAACATTTTTGGAAGAAGCATGCTATAAAACCATCTGTACCAGGGGATTTATATGAAGGCATAGAAAAAACTACACCCTTAAGTTCCTCAAGTGTGAATGGCTTCAGAAACATATCATTATCCACTTGTGATAGAATCTTTGGTATTGCTTCCAACAATTCTTCTCTCTCCCTACCCACCTGCAAAGGCTGATGAGCGGGGGAAAAAATAAAATTTGTGAAGAATTTGACACCGTCTACTTGAATATTAGCCTCCTTCATTAGAACATTTCTTGTGACACTATCTTGAATTGGGAAAATGGAACTTTTTGCCTTTTTTATTTGAGCTGACATGTGAAAGAACTTAGAGTTCTTATCTCCCTATTTTAGCCAAAGCTCTCGAGACTTTTTTCTCCAATAAATTTCCTCACGGGTAACCAATTCTTCCCATTCCATTTGTAGTTATGATTGTTGGTCAAATAAAATCAGATTTAACCCATTGGATATGACTTCTGCATTAACTTCCACAAGCTTCTTGTAGACTTCAGCTTTAGATTGGAAAATATTATTAAAAATAGAAGAATTCCAATGCTTAATTCTTTCTTTAATGAACCTTAGTTTCATGCAAAATCTGTACATGAAAGTACCTTCCACCATTGGGGACAACAACCACCAATATTTTAGTAGGTTTAAAAATTGAGGATGATGAAACCACATCCTTTCAAATTTGAAAGAGGATTTACAACAAGGTGCATGTTGCTTACTATGAATGTCCAAATAAATTGGGAAATGATCAGAGGCAATTCATGGTAAAATTGAAGTTTGCAATCCATAATTTTCAGATAACCAAGGAGGCATGATGAGGAATCTATCAAGACGCTTTGAAATATGACAAAAATCCCTCCTTTTATGCGTCCATGTAAACTTTCCATTTCTAGGTTGAATGTCAATAAGAGCATTATCTTGAACAAAGATATTAAAATCCTCAATTATTTTTGGTGGTGGAATGATACCTCCATTCTTTTCATCCAAAGATAATAAGGCATTGAAGTCACTGTTGGAAAATGTGCCTCAACTTGTTGGCTTGAACCTTTGTTAAAGACTTGGCAGATTTCCCTTTAGAGTTCATGACTTTAACTCCATACCGCTAGGTGTCTATGGAAGAGGTGCAGTAGCGCAGTTTACCTCCATATCATGGGGGTCTCTTGGTTTTCTGACGGTAGCGCAAAGTTACCGTCATATCATGAGAGACTTCATACTACCTGGCGATAGTGCGGTGGTACCGCCATACCACATGAACCTTCAACCTGACGGGCGGTAGTGCAGTGGCACCACCATACCACAGGTGTCTACAAGCTCTGATGTGGTAGTGTGGTGTATACCGCCATACCGTGAGGGCTTCACACCCGTCGAGCACTAGTGTGGTATACTGCCTTACCTCGAGGGTCTTCTGGATGATGAGCGGTGGTGCGGTGGAAAGGAGCACAAGGAACAACCGAAAATTTGGTGCAATAGTCAAAGCGATGGATGAATGATGTGTCGACAAGTGGCATGATGTAATTTTTTTATTTTACATCACTGTTGTAAATCAACAATCATTGGTCGAAAGCTTTATCTTCTAATAGCGATATATTTGTATTAAATGTATATTTTGACTCAGGGGTTGATAGAGTGCACATACAGTAAATTTTCTATAACCAATTTTAATGCTGGGCGAAATGAAGAAAGCTTGTCGGTGAAGCAAGTAATTAAATATACCCTAATGGTTGTGGGAGAGTGTAAGATAAAATTCATTGTATGCTTTACAAGCATTGTAATAGTGAGTGTATGTAACGAACAAAAAGTCTACAATTGGAGGTCGACCAAGGGGATGCTGTTGTGAGCTAACATCTGAGAGTAAAGTTTGTAACTTTGTATGTAACTTTTTTGCTGCAATAAAAAGTGACTTTACTTGGTGTGGTGGGTTTTTCTCCCATAAGGGTTTTCCCATGTATATCTGGTGTTATCTCTGTGTGTGTGATTTATTTCTGTCTCTCCTATTGTTCTGTTAATGTGCATCTCAAATGTATGAAATTTGTTAAGTGAGGTTTCTTTTGTACTTGTCTTATGAGGATTTTGCATTAGGAAGGATTTTTTCGCTATGTTATCTTTCCTTGCAAATGGTATCAGAGCTTGGCCAGTTGTGTTATCCTTGTGAGTAGGGCTGGATTTTTGTGCTAATCTTGTTTTAGTGGGAGTCTTGCAAAGGAAGAACCTCTGGATTGTTGTGTTTGGAACTATGCCACAAAGTATGAAACAAGAATATTGAGATAGAACATCTAGAAGGTTGATAAGACTTTGTTTGGATGATTTTGTACTCCTGAACGTCCATGAGGAGAAGACTGCAACTTCATTATGGAAGAAACTAGGTGACATTTATCAGGGAAAGTATTTGGTGAATAAGTTATTCCTGGGGAAGAAGTTGTACTCCTTGAATATGGAAGAAGATGCATCTGTAGCAAACCATCTGAATTCATTTAATATGATTTTTGCTCAGTTGGCATCTATGGGTGTGAAGATTGGTGCAAGAGCACCTCAAGGTCTTTTGGAGAGATCTTGGCAATTTTGGCTTGTAGGTGGTTCTAGCCAACCACCAAGGGAATAAGGGCTATGATGTAAAGTCCCAAGAGTGTTTATGATGAGTGAATTTGAAATAGGATTGTTAGGGGCTTGAGGTTTGGGTAAGTCTTAGACATTGTGAGCATTTTGAGCAATGTTACCTTGGCTATTTGTCCTAAAAGTTGGAAAATGGCATTAACGGTGCTCTAAGCCCAACCCAAGGGTCCTAGCACATGGGAGAAAGGTATATAAGGTTAGAAAAACCCTAATTGAACTTTTGGGAAAGCTATTGTATGATTTGGAGTTTCGGAAGGAAGTGTTGTGAGTTGGAAGAGTGCAAATTTGGTTGAATTTATGTGTTTGAACCTTCATCCAGTCAAGAATGGATTGAAAGGGATTTAATGATGCTTTGATTATTTCATTTTTGATTTTTTATTGCTTTGAGTGGCATTATTTTAGTCATTTAATTCGACTGGTTAATAGTTTTGTGAGCTTTTGGTGTTCTTGGTTTCACTGCCGATTCAGGCCAGTTTTGTAAATAATGTTCCCCACTTGAATTCCCATGGAAAAGCTACCATGGCCACTTGGAATCAAGTAGGGTATTGTTTTTACAGTGTAAATATGGAGTTTGGAGTCTTTGTGTGCAGGGGAGATGATGAAATCATTAAACACTAGGCGACTGCAAGTGCATTCTAGCTAGTAGCTTGGAGAGGACAACAGCAAGGAGAGTTGCTAAATAGATTGGTTTGTGCCAATAAATAGTATGGGAGTGTAGGAACATGTATCTTAGACATGTGTGTGCAAGGAGGAGAGTTGAGGAGGCCATTGAAGCCCTCAAAGAAGGAAAAGGAGCCAAAAACCCTAGAAACCCTTGAAAATAGGGGGTTTGAGGACAATCATATGCATAGGCACTTGTAGGACCTAAGACCTTATAAATCTTGGAGCCTTGATGGCCAATAGAAAGAATGTGCAAAAAAATTTTGGGGTTGTTAAAACCATTTGTGAGAAAAGTCAAGAAATCAGGTTCTAGGAGGTCTAATTGGGGTAGAAGGCTACAAGGCCTAAAAGCTAAGTTTCTTGAATGCGATGGAAAAATGAAGAAAGAATCCTCCAAGAAGGATTAGAGAGGAGCAAGATCACCCTAGGAATAGTTGGAAGACCTATTCCAAGTTCCAAGAAAGGTTTGGGAACTTTGTAGCACAATTGAGCCTATGGGAAGCTTAGTGGTGGAATGGGAGTGATGGTGAAGAATTTGAAATTGGTGGAGAGTATTATGAGGTGAGAGGGGTTTAGGAGTGATACCTGAGTAGGGTAGAGAGGAATACCCTAGGAAGACTAGAGAATAGGTCTTGGGAAGAGCAAGAGTGCTCTTGAGTGGTAGGACTCCCCATCAAATTGGTATCAGAGCCAGAGAAAGGCTTGGGAATTGAGAAGTGAATGTCAGAAGGAAGTGAATCCATAGGAGAAAACACCATGGTGACCAATGCAGAATTAGAAAGAGATCTGACAAAGCAACAAGAAAAGAATAGATGAATTGAAGAAGTTGTGGAAGAAATGAAGCAAAAACTAGAAGAGGTGGTAGAGACTGCAGGCAAGATGAAAGTGCAGTTAGCAGAGGACAAAGACAAAGGTAAGAGCCACGTTGAGGAAGATAGAACCAAAACCTGACCCTCCATTAGCAAAGGAACCCTTCCTCAAAGAATTGAAGGCATTAAGTGGCAAGGCACTAGAAGGTGTCCCTATTTTTATAGGAAGAATGGATGCAGAGTTAGTTATGGAATGGATTGAGGGAATGGAGAATCACTTTGAATGTGATGAGATTACAGAGGCACAAAAGGTGAAGATAGCCAAATCAAGGTTAAGAGGACAAGCACTAACTTGGTTGAAGTTCTTGCAAGAGGAAAGAGAGAAGGAAGGCAAGAAGCCAATAGGAAATTGGAAAACAATGGTGGCTAAAGTGAAAGAAAACTATCTACCTAAGGACTATGACATCCAATTGCATAAGAAAAGGCAAAATGTCAGACAAAGGGAGTTAGATGTAGTTGCCTACACAGAAGAGTTCCAAAAGTTAAGCCTTAGGTCTAGAGTGCAAGAAATTGAAAGCATTAAGGTTGCTAGGTGTCTGAATGGCCTTAGGTGGAACATACAAGAAGAGTTGAGTCTCTTTACACTTACTAATCTCCATAGCTGCTATCAAATGGCTATTAAAGTGGAAGAGAAACTGAAAAAGAAACAAGATTCTAATACCAGGGGTAAAGGAAGAGGTAGAGACCCTAGAGGTGGACATAGGGGGAGTTTTGGTGGAAGGAGAAATGAGAATAGAAGCCAAGGAGATACTAAAGTTGGTGAACAATCCCATGAGTCAAATAGTAGAGGGGGATACAAAGGTAGAAGCTCTAACAATGGTGGAAGAGGCAGATCAGGAGGATTTGGGAGAAGTTCCCATTTTGCTTCCATGAAGTGTTACAATTGTGGACAGTTGGGTCATCTGGCTTATAGGTGTCCTGACAAGCCAGCATCTTCACAAGGTGAGAGGAAGATTACCTATGTTCAAGAAGAGGACTGTTCCAAACATTCAGAGAAAGGAGAGAATCTCATGTTGAGAAGGATCTTGATCAAATTTCCTATCGAGGATGAACACAAATAGAGGAGGGCTCTTTTTAAAGTCAAGTGCAAGATACTAGGTAAGGTTTGCAAGGTCATCATTGAATCAGGATCTACTGATAATGTCATATCAGAGGAGGCAGTACAAAAGTTGAACCTCATCAAGATACCCCATGTGTGCCCTTACAAGGTTACTTGGTTGAATAAGGGGCAAAATATGTTGGTCAATGAACAAGTATGGGTTGAGTTTTCTATAGGGAAGTATCAAGATAGGATACTATGTGATGTGTTACCAATGGATGCATACCATCTGTTGCTTGGCAGACCATGGCAATATGACAGGGAGGTAGTACACCATGGCAAGGAGAACAAGTATTCATTCAAGAAGGATGGAGTGACTTATAAAAACAGTCTTTGTTGGAAGAAGGCATGATGGAAAAGGTAGAAACCAGTGTACTTTTGATAAGTGGAAAGGAATTCCTAAGAGACATGAAGGAGGAAGGAGTTGTCTATGCAATTATGTTGAAGCCAATGGAAGAGGAGTCACCTAGTTGGCTACCTATGACAGTAGAAGTGAAGCAACTATTGGATCAGTTCAGGGATATTATTTGTGAAGGAACACCAGCTACACTACCACCTAAGAGGGCAATCAGTCATCAAATAGACTTTGTACCAGGAGCAACATTGCCTAAGAAGGCTGCATACAAGATGACACCAGAGCAGAACAAGGAGATAGCAAGGCAAGTTCAAGAACTTTTGGACCAAGGGCTGATCAGAAAGAGCATAAGCCCATGTGTTGTTCTAGTGGTGTTGGCACCTAAGAAGGGAGATAAGTGGAGGATGTGTACTGATTCTAGGGCCATAAATAGGATAACCATTAGATATAGGTTTCCTATTCCTAGGATATAAGATCTAATGGACTGTTTAGGGGGTGCTAAATACTACTCCAAGATAGATTTGAAAAGTGGCTACTATTAGATTAGGATGAAAGAGGGAGATGAATGGAAGTCAACATTTAAAACCACAGAAGGGTTGTACAAATGGTTAGTGATGCCATTCAGGCTTACAAATGCACCTAGCACTTTTAGGAAGGTTATGAATGAGGTCTTGAAGGACTTTATAGGAGTCTTTGTGGTAGTCTTCTTAGATGATATCCTCATCTTTAGCAAAACAAAAGAAGAACATATGAAACACCTAGAACTTGTGTTGAAGAAACTTCAAGAACAAAAGCTCACCATAAATCTTGAGAAGAGTGAGTTTATGAAGCAAGAGTTAGTCTACCTAGGATTTGTAGTATCTCAAGGGAACTTGAAGATGGACAAGAGCAAGGTTGAAGCCATTCTCAGTTGGCCTACTCCCAAGATAGGGACTGAAGTTAGGAGTTTCCATGGATTAGCTCAATTTTATAGGAAATTTGTTAGAAGGTTTAGTGAAATTTGTGCACCGGTCCTTGACACCATCAAAGGAGGACTGAAAATAAAGTTTGTGTGGACCAAAGAAGCCAATGAAGGATTTGAAAGATTGAAGAGGGAGATAGCTACCCAACCTATCCTAGTTTTACCAAGTTTTGACAAACCATTCATAGTGGAATGTGATCAAGCAACATAGCAGTGGGTGTTGTCCTAAGCCAAGAAGGCAGGCCAGTGGCATTCTTTAGTGAAAGGTTGAATGAAGCAAAGTCTAGGTACTCATCCTATGACTTAGAGCTATATGCTTTGGTGCAGGCTCTCAAGAAGTGGAGGCACTACCTATTGCCCAAGGAATTTGTGGTATACACCGACAATCAGGCCTTAAGCTACATAAATACTCAAGAGAAGCTTAGTTTGAGGCATATCAAATGGATGGAGTTTTTGCAGTCATACACCTTTACCATCAAGCATAAGAAGGGGGTTAACAACAAGGTTGTTGATGCTCTTAGCAGGAGGTTGCTTACTATCCAGGAGATACAACTACAAAGCATAGGGGTTGAAGGATTCAAGGATATATATGAAGGAGATTCTAATTTCTCAGTGATCTACAAGGTATGTACTGATTTTGAGAACCATTTTCACAGTGAATATGCAAATTACACCTTGCAGAATGGTCTATTATTTAGGGGGAAGAAATTATGTTTTCCTAGGGGTTCCATGAGGGAGAACCTAATCCAAGAAAAGCATAATGGTAGTTTGAGTGGTCACTTTGGTTTGAAAAAGACACTAGACTTAGTGGAGAGGTTCTATTGGTGGCCTAAGATGCAAAGAGATGTAAGAAGGTATGTTGAACAATGTGGAGTATGTCAAAAGGAAAAGGGAACATCAGAAAATGCAGGTCTTTATCAGCCATTACCCATCCCAAGTAGACCATGGGAATGCATAAGTATGGACTTCATAGTAGGACTACCTAGGACACCAACTGGTTTTGACAGTGTTTGTGGTAGTGGACAGATTTAGCAAGATGAGCCATTTCATCCCATGCAAAACAACACATGATGCAAGTCAGATTGCACACTTATTCTTGAAGGAGGTAGTGAGGATACATGGGTTGCCAAAGGGCATAGTTGTAGATAGAGATGTGAAGTTTATGGGGAATTTTTGGAAAACTCTTTGGAAAAGGCTAGGAACCAACTTGTCTCATAGCTTAGCCTATCATCCTCAAACGGATGGATAGACAGAGGTGATAAATAGGGTACTTGGTAACTTGTTGAGATTCTTAACTAAGGAGTATGGACAAGGATGGGAACAAGTGATTCCACAAGTAGAATTTGCTTACAATGATAGCACAAATAGGACTACGGGTAAGAGTCCATTTGAGATAGTATATGGCTTACATCCAAGAGGTGTATTTGAGTTGAGAGACCTAAAAGGTTATGAAGAAATCAGTGCTCATGCTGATGATTTTTCTCAGTCAATGAGAGAGGTTCATGAGCAGGTAAAGAAGACATTGATAGAGGCTAACCAGAAGTTGAAAGCTAAAAGAGATGAAGGGAAGAGAGATCTACAATTTGAGATAGGTGATTTGGTGATGGTATACTTGAACAAGGCTAGACTATAGAAAGGCATACCAAGTAAGCTGCAGATGAAAAGGATAGGGCCATGTAAAGTGTTGGCTAAGTATGGATCAAATGCATACAAGGTGGAGTTACCCAAGGAGATGTCTATTTCGCCTATCTTCAATGTGAAGGACTTGGTGAAGTATAAAGGACTAGAAATGGATGAGGAACAATATAGTACTAAGGTGAGTAAGGATGTGGAAGGACTCAAGGTACCTGATCAGATCAGACCACAAGTGGACAAGATTTTAGACTCAAGAGTGAAGAAGAAGACTAGGCACAAGACATACATGGAGCACCTAGTGAAGTAGAGACATCAACCAGAGTCAAAGGCTACTTGGATAGTAGAAAGTGACTTTAAGAAGCATGGAATTAGCGAGGAGCTCTTGACACCACAGGTTCCTTAACTTCTTTGTTGCAGGGGGAGAATGGTGCAGGAGCACCTCAAGGTCTTTTGGAGAGATCTTGGCAATTTTGGCTTGTAGGTGGTTCTAGCCAACCACCAAGGGAATAATGGCTATGATGTAAAGTCCCAAGAGTGTTTATGATGAGTGAATTGGAAATAGGTTTGTTAGGGGCTTGAGGTTTGGGTAAGTCTTAGACACTGTGAGCATTTTGAGCAATGTTACCTTGGCTATTTGTCCTAAAAGTTGGAAAATGGCATTAATGGTGCTCTAAGCCCAACCCAAGGGTCCTAGCACATGGGAGAAAGGTATATAAGGTTAGAAAAACCCTAATTTAACATGTGGGAAAGCTATTGTACGATTTGGAGTTTTGGAAGGAAGTGTTGTGAGTTGGAAGAGTGCAAATTTGGTTGAATTTATGTGTTTGAACCTTCATCCAGTCAAGAATGGATTGAAAGGGATTTACTGATGCTTTGAGTATTTCATTTTTTATTTTTTCTTTCTTTGAGTGGAATTAGTTTAGTCATTTAATTCGACTGGTTAATAGTTTTGTGAGTTTTTGGTGTTCTTGGTCTCATTGCCGGTTCATGCCAGTTTTGTAAATAATGTTCCCCACTTGAATTCCCATGGAAAAGCTACCATGTCCACTTGGAATCAAGTAGGGGATTGTTTTTATAGTGTAAATATGGAGTTTGGAGTCTTTGTGTGCAGGGGAGATGATGAAATCATCAAGCACTAGGTGAGTGCAAGTGCATTCTGGCTAGTAGCTTGGAGAGGACAACATCAAGGAGAGTTGCTAAATGGATTTTTTTGTGCCAATCAAGAGTATGGGAGTGTAGGAACATGTATCTCATACATGTGTTTGCAAGGAGGAGAGATGAGGAGGCCATTGAAGCCCTCAAAGAAGGAAAAGGAGCCAAAAACCCTAGAAACCCTTGAAAATAGGGGGTTTGAGGACAGTCATATGTACGGGCACTTTTAGGACCTAAGACCTGATAAATATTGGAGCCTTGATGGCCAATAGAAAGAATGTGCAAAAAAATTTGGGGGTTGTTAAGACCGTTTGTGAGAAAAGTCAAGAAACCGGGTTCTAGGAGGTCTAATTGGGGTAGAAGGCTACAAGGCCTAAAAGCTAAGTTTCTTGAATGCGATGGAAAAATGAAGAAAGAATCTTGCAAGAAGGATTAGAGAGGAGAAATATCACCCTAGGAATAGTTGGAAGACCTATTCCAAGTCCCAAGAAAGGTTTGGGAAAGTTGTAGCACAATTGAGCCTATGGGAAGCTTAGTGGTGGAATGGGAGTGATGGTGAAGAATTTGAAATTGGTGGAGAGTCTTACGAGGTGAGAGGGGTTTAGGAGTGATACCTGAGTAGGGTAGAGAGGAATACCCTAGGAAGACTATAGAATAGGTCTTGGAAAGAGCAAGAGTGCTCTTGAGTGGTAGGACTCCCCATCAAAGATAGAGGAGGAGGATCGTTGCATGCTTCTGTTATGATCCTTACCCGACACTGGGGACCATATAGTAATGGCTATTGGAAGTACAAAAACTACTTTCATATGGAAGATGTGGTTGCCTCACTGCTATCAGAAGAAATGCGGAGGAATTATTCTAAGATGGCCAAAGAGGCTCTTGTTGTTCGGAGTAGATCGAAGGAGAGAGGCAAGAAGAAGGACAAGAAGTCTAAATCCAAATCTGAAGGGAGATCAAAGTCTCCTGGTAAAAATTCCAAGGTGAAATGCTAGAACTGTGGGTAGTCTGGTCATATCCGAAAGGATTGTAAGGAGGAGAAAAATAAGAAGAAGAATAAATCTTCAGACAATGACTCTTCTCAGAGTGATGCAGATGCCTTCATTGCAGCCTTGGCGACTCAGGCATCAGATGATGTTTGGCTGATTGAATCAGGTGCATCTTTTCACATGACATCACACAGAGATTGGTTCACTAAGTATGAAAAGTATGATGGTGGAAAGGTGTACCTAGCAAGTCAAATTTGGAAATTTTTGGTCATGGAAGAGTCAAAATCCAATTCCCTGATGGAAGAATCAAAGGGATTGGTGATGTACTACATATACTAGGTTTGGCTCGTAACTTGCTTTCGGTCAGTAAGTCGAATGATGCTGGTGTGCAAGTTTCTTTCTTGAGTGGAGGCTGTAAGATGACTAGAGGTGCAATGGTACTAGCTAAGGGTGTACACACAAGTACTCTATACAAGTTGGATGCACATCTTGTTCAATGTAACATCTCTATAAAGTCAAGAAAAAATGCTCATGTAGAGAAGGAGAATGATGCTCTTCTGGGTGCAAATTCCTTGGAGGTGAAACTCCCAGCAGAGAAGACCATGCTATGGCATCATAGACTCGGTCACATAGGTGAGAAAGGTTTAAAAACCTTGAAAAATAAAAATCTTGTTGAAGGGCTTGTTGATTGCAACCTTGAGTTCGATTTTTATGAACATTGTATTTATAGAAAGCAACATCGTGTTTAATTTTATTTGAGTCCTCATAAATATTCTGGTGTACTGGATTATGTTCATTCTGATGTATTTGGTCTAATGAATGTTGCTTTGTTATCAAAGTCTAGATATTATGTTTCTTTTATAGACAATTATTCGAGAAGGGCATTTGTATACTTTCTTAAGAGTAAATCAGAAGTATTAAGTTAGTTTAAATAGTTTAAAAACTTGTTAGAGAATCAAACTAGAAGAAAATTCAAATGCTTGAGGATGGATAATGGCAGTGAGTTTTGTTATATAGATTTCGAAAGGTACTACAAATACCATGGGATTAAAAGGCATAAAACTACACCTTATAGTCCACAACAGAATGGAGTTGCTGAAAGGTTAAACATGATGCTAATGGAAAGAGCGAGAAGTATGTTGAGTGGTGTTGGTCTAGAGCAAAAGTTCTAGGCTGAGGTTGTGGCTACAACATGTTACTTGGTAAATCATTCACCTTGTTCGGCTCTTGTTGAAAAAACACCTTTGGAAGCATGGTCTAGTAATAAGACCTCTCTGAGACATATTTGTGTCTTTAGTTGTGAGGCATATGGATATGTGCCAAATGAGAAAAGATCAAATTTGGAGAACAAGGCTATTAAATGTATCTTCATCGGTTATAGTGTTGGTGTGAAAGGATACAAGCTTTGGAATCCTGATACTGAGAAGCTTTTGTACAACAAAAGTGTAATCTTTCGTGAGCTGAAGCCTTCAATAGATGATCTGTGGTTAGAGATAGATAAAAGGGAAAAGAAGAATGATGTAGTTGGAATTCCTCGAACTCCAAAAATAGAGGAACCACATAGTGTACCTAAAATTGAGGAGAGTTCAAGCAACTCTGAGAGTTCTGAAGAAGAAGAACCACAACCTCAGCCTTAGCCTATGAGGAGGTCTACACATGAAAAGCATCAACCTAATAGGTATGGGTTTTCTATGTTGGATTCAAACTATGCCTATGCTTTGATTACTAGCGCTGATGAGCCTAGGACTGTGAAAGAGGTGATTAATATATCTAATTCAAATTCCTATTTGGAAGCCATGAATGAAGAAATGGCATCATTGAAGAAGAATGAAACCTACGATTTGGTACCTTTTCCTGAAGGGTGAAAGCCTGTTGGCTGTAAATGGGTATTTAAGAAGAATGATCTAGATGGCAATGTTGAAAAGTGTAAAGCTTGGTTGGTCACAAAAGGCTATTCCCAGGTGGAGGGAATTGATTATGGAGAAATATTTTCTCCTGTAGCTAAGCCGACATCTATCAGATTTTTGTTGTCACTTGTGTCCATGTATAACTTAGAGATCGAGCAGATGGATGTGAAGACAATGTTTCTCTATGGAGAGTTGGAAGAAGAAATTTATATGTCCCAGCCTGAGCACTTCATTGAAAAAGGTAAATAAATCTTGGTTTACAAGTTAAAGAAATCTTTGTATGGTTTGAAACAATCACCTAGAATGTGGTACCAAAATTTTGACACCTTTGTGTTGTCATTGGGATTTGAGAGATCAAAATTTGATCATTGTGTGTATTACAAAACTGAGAGTGATCATGTGCTTATTATTACCTTGTATGTGGATGATATGTTGTTCATAGGAAATAGTAAGACTATGATTTCTGATCTTAAGTCTCAATTCTCTACAAAGTTTGAAATGAAAGATCTGGGTGCAACAAGGTATATTATGGGGATGGAAATAAAAAGGGATAGAGGAAGTGGAAAGCTTTGGCTCAGAAAAAGTAAGTATATCAATACTATACTTGAGATATTTGGAATGATTGATTGCAAGCAACTAGTTGGTCTAGTGTTGCAAGGAACAAAGCTATCTATTGAAGATTATCCAAAGTCTTCTGCTGAGATGGAGGATGTGACCAAGGTACCATATGCAAGTTTTGTTGGCAGTTTAATGTATGCAATGGTCTGTACTAGGCCAGACATTTCCCAAGCAGTGGGCATTCTTAGTCTGTTTATGGCTAACCCAAGAAGGCCACATTGGGATGCTGTGAAGAGGGTTTTTAGATATTTTAAGGGTACCTCAGAGTTTGCTCTGTGTTATCATAGCAACTCAGAAATATCACAAAGATCTCTTAGCATTCATGGGTATGTGGATTCTGATTGGGCAGGGAACATTGACAATAGAAGATCCACCAGTGGATATGTCTTCATGTTATTTGGTGGAGTAGTAAGTTGGATGAGCAAGTGATAGGCTATAGTCGCTTTATCTACTACTGAGGCAGAGTATATGGCAGCAACACATGCCTGCAAAGAAGCCATTTGGCTTAGGCATTTATGTTAAGATATCGGGTTTAATGCAGGGAAAATTACGATTTGTTGTGACAGTCAAAGTGCTATTTATTTGGCGAAGAATCCCACGTTCCATTCCAAGACAAAGCACATTGATGTATAGTATCATTTCATTCCTGATATGGTGGATGATGGAAAGGTTAACATGGAAAAGGTGGATACTCTGAAGAATGTCATTGATGTATTGACAAAGCCCGTGGGCACAAAAAAGTATAGGTGGTGTGCCAGTTCGATGGGTTTTGGGGCCTATGATCTTCATTAAGTTTGAGTTTGGAGGAAGCCTGTAAGTCTTCATCAAGTGGGAGGTTGTTGGAAAATGTGCCTCAACTTGCTAGCTTGAACCTCTGTTAAAGACTTGGCAGATTTCCCTTTGGAGTTCATGGCTTTACCTCCATACTGCTAGGTGTCTATGGAAGAGGTGTGGTAGCACGGTTTACCTCCATACCGTGGGGTCTCTTGGTTGTCTGGCAGTAGTGCAGAGTTAACACCATACCATGGGAGACTTCATACTATCTGGTGATAGTGCAGTGTATACTGCCATAGCATGAGGGCTTTGCACCCGTCGAGTGGTAGCCTGATATATCGTCTTACCTCAGGGGTCTTCTGGATGACGAGAGGTGGCATGGTGGAAAGGAGCACAAGGAACAACCAACAGTTTGGTGTGATAGTCAAAGAGATGGATGAATGATGTGTCAACATGTGGCATGATGTCATTTGTTGATTTTACATTGCTGTTGTAAATCAACAATCATTGGCTGAAAGCTTTATCTTCTGATAACGATATATTTGCATTAAATTTATATTCTGACTCGGGGGTTGATAGAGTGCACATACAGTAAATTCTCTGTAATCAATTTTAATGTTGGGCATCTTCATGTGTACTACAGGGCGGTGAGCGTAGCCAGAGAATGAAGAAAGCTTGTCGGTGAAGCAAGTAATTAAATATACCCTAATGGTTGTTGGAGAGTGTAAGATAGAATTCATTGTATGCTTTACAAGCATTGTAACAGTGAGTGTATGTAACGAACAAAAATTCTGCGATTGGAGGTCAACCAAGGGGATGCTGCTGCAAGCTAACATCTGAGAGTGAATTCTGTAACTTTGTATGTAACTATTTTTCTGCAGTACAAAGTGACTTTACTTGGTGTTGCAGGTTTTTCTCCCGTAAGTGTTTTCCCACGTATATCTGGTGTTATCTTTTTGTGTGTGATTTATTTCTATCTCTCTTGTTGTTCTATTAATGTGCATCTCAAATGTATGAAATTTGTTAAGTGAGGTTTCTTTTGTACTTCTCTTCTGAGGATTTTTCATTAGGAAGGCATTTTCTGCACTATTGTCTTTCCTTGCAGTCACCTGCCAAAATGACCTTAACAACAACAATTTTTTCAAGTGCTTGTGACAATGCATCCCACACCAACTTCTTAGCAAAAGTAGAATTGGGAGCATAGAAATTGAAAAGCATGAACTAAAAACTAAAATGTGTTACCTTTACCAACTGCCAATTAGGTTACTTGAAATGGGCTCCAAAAGAATAGATTTTGGATTCCATAATACTCTTAAACCTCCAGAAGCTCCTTGTGCGTTTGATTGGCAAAATTTCCACCTTGACCATTTTCTAATAATTTAGGTAAAGTTTTCCCAAGAAAATTTAGTTTCCTGTAAAAGAACAATATCAACCCTAGAAGAATCAATTTGCATCTTCATCCAGACTCTCTTCCTAGGAGAATTTAAGCCCCTAACATTCTAGGATAATATTTTCATGATGTGGTCGGAGAGCAACAGGCTCTTGTCGATCTTTTTTTAATATTACCTTACAAGGTAGATTGTTTACCTGCTGCCATCTCCTCTTGAAGCTTAACAACATTTGACTTACAACCTCTTTTACCAGGTGATTTTTTAGGTGGAGATAAACTGGGTGACTAAGCAATGGATAAAGTAGTGGAAAAATCAAAATCATCATCACCTTGTTCCCCTTGCAAGATTACATTGACAACATTAGAAATTTGTGAGACTAATGTTTTATCGCCAACAATGGAATCCTTTAGCTCAAAATTTGAAGACAAAGAATCAAAAATTTTAGACCCCTCAAACTCCTTCTCAACTACCTCTGCAATTTCATCAACTAATTGTAACCCAACCATTGAAGCTTACTAATCTGCTATACATTCTAAATTTCCTTCTTCTAACATGGATTGAACATCCATGAAATCAACCCGACCAACTCCTTGTTTTAACTCAAATGAAGTTGAGGAACCCATTGTTAACATAAAATCTCAATGATTAAGATGATGAACTAAAGAAAACTTGAATTCAGACACAATTAAGCTGAGAGTTTTTTGAAACAAGAAAAATGGAGATACAAAAAGCTTTTCCCAACCTAGAGCCAATGATAATTTGAAAGGCCTAGATTTTAGTTGAGGTGGGGTAAAAACTGACACCACAAGATCCTTTTAAGAATGCATGCTATGACCATGAGTCTTAGCAATATCCTTTATGGCTAGAAACCCACATGAATTTTTATTTGTGCAAGCAGATCAACCACAACTAGCCAATTAGTAGAAATCAGAGAAACTAGAATCCTTGAATGAATATTGTTTGTCGAGGATGCATTAGTCACAAATTTAGGGATCATCTCACTAAAAATACCATCCCCCCATCAATGACATCCATCTCGTTACCAGGGTTTGGACAAACAACAGTTTGAGCAGAACCCATAACAGGAACAAAAGAATGAGAATAGGATTTATTTTCTTGAGAGGAAGGCTGAGATGATGAATAGACTCCTTCATCCACACTTATTGCACAAACAAAAGTAGGATGAGTAGGAAAGTGACATTTAGAGAAAAACACGAGTGGATCGTCAAAGATACGAGACTGTTTCCAAAGTCCAAAAGTCGACTTGATATTCAGAATAGAAGGGAGGGTTTTAGTAACATAAATAAGGATACAAACCCTAACTGGTAACGAGGGATTTGAAAAAAACTTCATATCTTGATGAAGAAAAATACCCAATTGATTGCACAAAAATTCAATAAGATGATTTTCCCTATATTGAAGAGGCAAACCTTGAAGCTGAATCCAAAATGTAATAAATTTAATCATATTTTGTGAGGGATCAAAGTTTAGAGTCCATAGAGAAGTGAGTAGTTCATATCCCTCACACATCCAAGGTTTCTTCCTAAATATGATATTTCTATCATCTTTGGAATAAAAAATGACAACAAAAAACCCTCCCCCTTTGTCTAGGTTAAAAAATTGATTTGCTCCCACCCAAGATTGAAAAATCCAATTTTACAAAAACTTAACATCCAGGAAGAAATTCCAGAACTTATAGACAAGAGCGAGCTCCTAAAGATCTTCAACTTGAGGCTGCAAAAATGCATCACTTAGGGTAACATCACCGTGACCCTCATTTTTTAACGAACCTCTTCGCATTTTGGGCACTCATTTCATATCATTACAAGCAGGATCCTTGAAATGCTTAAAATGAGGATAAATCTGATCTTTGAAAGAGATTGATCCAAGCCCTGGAACCTTCTTATTCGATAAAACTCTCAGATTGTTAACAGGTATAGAATTTAGCCACGTCACCGAAAATGAATCCAAGGGGTTGAAGTTGAAAGGACGTAGATACTGGATAGGGATAGAATTATGAAAAGAAGCCAGAAGAAAAGTAGAATGGTTTGGATTGAAGGGAGTTTCAACTTTAAGTGGAATGGAGTTAGGAAAAGTGGACGGGGAGCACAAACTAGAAACAACCTCAGACCACCGCCGATGATGAGAAGAAGCCGAAGACTTCCCTGAGGATGTCGAATGTGAGCCACAGATTTTTTTTTTTTGTTTTCCTATAGAAACTGAACTAGGGATGCATGGAGGAGGAGAGGAATGCCTCTGATGCCTGAAAGCCTCATTGGAGGTCCTTGGATGCACAAAATGACATGTTTTTTTCAAAAAGGTCCCATTGGAGCCGAAGGGTGGGCCTTTGTAATTGTAGACCAATTTTTTTACCCCCATCATGAAAATTATCTTTAACCTCAAGGAGGTTAGGGGTAAATCCCATTCTTATACCCCGAGTCAGCAGAGTAGGAACAAGTAAATATTACTGACCCTTGCCTTTCCCATTAGGAAATTAAAGGGGGTTGTTATGAAATGAAGGTTTAAATTTAATGAATCAATTATTAAGTTAGTTCATTGGATGGAAGTTATTCTTGTTTTAGTAGTTTGTGCGGGAATGTGTGGTTGTATAAGAAAATGAATTCAATGTAAAATCATCCCAAAGAAATATAATATGTTTCTATTATTGTTTTTATTAATGTTCAATTGTGATATAATCTGAACATGACCGGTTCCCATGGAGGACAAAAATCTCAAATAACTAGAATTTCTAGAAGTATTTCCTCTGAATGACTAATGAGCTAGACCCTTCATACTCCTAATTCTATTGGTTTTAGAACATCATGATATAAGTTGCAAGAATAGAAATTCAAGAATAATAATTAAAGTTGTGCAAAAATATTCTTTACCACTCTAACCGTGGTTGTCCCATCTACTGATTTTTAATGCATACGGGAGGCCTAAGACACATTTTTATTTTATCGATCTCTTTCCAAGTAGCTCAAGGTTTTTAATATTGTGGGAACACAAAACTATTTATCTTCTTCTTTGGGTTTCAAAGATCATTTGGAACTCTTGCTCACTTCCCTTGGTGAGGACCCAAGTTGTCGAGGTTGTGTTCTTGACTTTAAATTAGAATCTAAGAGTGAATGTCACATTTGATTCAATATACTTCCTAGAAGAGATGAAAAAATCCCATTCCTTACCCTGAAGTGATGATCCATTGAGCTGCAAGGATAGTAATCAATTGAATGATCCTAGTTACGAGGTCCAAATGATGAGTTGATATCATTCTTGAATTATACAACCACCACCATCAGTTTGAATAGAAATGGCTTGATCCCTGCTAGTATTCAACCCTATATTTGACATCACAACACTAGTTTATATGCTCATCTACATTCTAAAATATAGGTTATGATTAATATCCATTTTGATACCCATTCTCATCAATGTATTGTGGTCTTTTCAAATTAGCAATCTACACTAGTAATTATCTAGTGCTTTAAAACCACCTTTAATCCTCTAGACAATAATATGGTCCTACATTTCTCTATTCCTTGACCTTGACCTTGTGTCACACATGTCATAAATTGCTTTATCTATAAGAGGTTCCTTAGTTCCCACCAAATGTGGCTCTGGCCAAAGGGCATCTCGTTCAATAGAGTGTTTCACATTTTGAGATGTTGTTGGTTCTATTGGATTTTTCATGGTTGTTTGAGTATCTTGCACAATAATTTTACAAGGTGGCACTATCATTGTAGAGACACTAGGGGATGAAGGTTAAGCATATCCAATGCTATGTAATGAATCTGACATCCCATCATCCATCTTATCAATGCAGTGATTGAAGAACACCTTCATTGAAGGGTATTATGAATGCATATGAAGGTTAGGTCACTTCCTTTGGTTGCTTTCATATAAGAAGAAAATTGAATTAGAGTCCTTAGTACCATGAACCTAATTAAATTTTGAAACCAAACTCCATCCATCCATGTGTTTGCATACATTTTAATAAGTATATTACCTTAATTTGACAAGCACTTTTATTTCATGGATCTCTTTTCCATGTCAAAAGATCTTAAGTAAACACATACTTACCTTAGCTTGATAACCACTTTTAATTCATGCGTCTCTTTTCCATATTAAAAGATCCTAAGTAAAAACACAGTAGTAGAATGCTAGAAAAAGTATTATCCAACCTTACAACTGTCATTTTCGATTATAAAATAGCTTTATAGGCTTCTTTCCTTGACGTTTTTGTTTGAATATTATCCTCAGTGTAATCAAATTTATTATTTTTATCTTCTCACAATGCTATATTATGTGGTCAAAAATCAAAATTTTGGAGATCTTGAATGATTCGACCAACACATCTTTCACTTGCATATTAGACTTTATTAACAAAGCTATGCGATGTGTACCATTGAAATATGAGCATTAGAAAATTTTACTCCATGAACTCCTTAACCAATGAATAACTTTATATCATCACTCGAATTTTATTCAAGAATTTATATACAATATTAAGTTGGCAACAACTTGTCCAAGGTAATGTGGTTATCCATAGAGGCACTCTTATTTGATGAAACCAAACCTATCTATATTAATAAACCATTCTTATAGAGGCTCCCGTTGCACACAATAACTCCTACCTATATTTATTGGCCCTAGAAACACATCCTTGAAAAAAATGTAACCCATATGATGTTGGGGAGACAACCTTTCTAAACTTGGTATCTCATTTAAGTCAAGTTGTTTTTAACTTTCATTCTAGAATTTATAGTACTGTGCCCACCCATACTTTCCCATTTGCACCAGTCATACCCCTGCCTCTTAGTGATATGTGAAATAAGCATGGCTTGAAAGGTATGAAGGAATAAATAAAAAATGATTATAGTATGATTATACAATATAAATTATACAAGATTCTTGCCTTCTATTATATGAATCACTTTGTTGTCAAGGAGGAGCACCTTTAATATATTAAAAAAATATATCTATCCCTTTTGGTGGTAATTTTGACAAAGTTAATTACATTGCATAGAAGCTCCTAATGACATCTTGATGAATGCACAAGCCATGGAATAGTTTAGGCCATGTCTTTTATGCATCACCATTCATTCTAAGAATATGTTAACAAATGAGTTAAAACTCTCCCATGTATAGAGAGTGGATTTTTTTCTCTGTTTTATTAAGATGTTTACCTCCAAGCTATTCCTATTGGAAATATGGGCAAAGATAGAGCAGGAAAAATAATTAAAATACAATATGATGCGTTCTTCTTTATCCTATTTCATACAATTAATGGATTACATACTTATAAGAGTTTTAGTTCCTACATTATAGGAACAACTCACTAACTATTAGAGTTGTTTTAACAACTCAAAAAATAAAAAATATCAACAAATTATCACAAATAACTATGTGACCACTAACAATACGTTTCCCAACATTCCCCCCCCCAGTGTGAACATGATAAGAACTCACTCCCTACATCTGCGGTAGGCCCAACTCTTGTGGGTCATGATCTTGATTCAAAATGAAAGCCACCTACCATCAACCTTTCATGGTTTTCACATAGGTTTACCACAAACCTGGACATGAACAGGAACCCATCAACTGTCCACCTTGTGTGGTTTTCTAGATCCTTCCACAAACATTTTCAAGATCTATGAGCTACATTACACTGGTGCTTTTGTTTGCCAATGTGCTTGTACATCAGGGAAGAAATCCACACAAATCTAAAAGACACATACAAGAAAACATTTCACATCACATTCCATAAGAACAAAATGTTCTTAATTATAGTCACTGTTACGGATCGCTACCACTCGATCTCGAACAACATAGACAATCGCCACTACCACTGGAAGCTACCCTTAACTTTAGTCATTTTGGCACGAAATGGGAACGGAACATTGGTTATTATTCCCCGTACAATGTAAAATTTTAACTTATTCACATAACAAGGAACACTAAAAAGTGCATCATATCAAGGTGCATGTTATTATTTGGATCTTGTTGTCTAGATCTTGCTGCACATGACCACCATTGCCAATGAACGTATTCATTGATTGATCATCTTCTAATGAAGTAAGAAAGTCAGAATATCACCATAGTTGGAGGACCTTTGCAATCATCTTCTCTCCAATACGATCATTTTTCTAGCATTCATACACCACACTGCAAAGCTGAAAAAATAGAACACACTGCATATTTATTTGTCACCATATCATGCGTGTGATCTCATCGTTGGTGACTGATGAGAGGTTTCTTATTGAACTCCTTCCTCCATTGCCTCTATCCTCCATTGGGTTCAATACTTAATAAATGCAACTTTGAGACTCATTTTTATAATACCCCCTCCTCAAGATGGATGACGCATACAAGCAAAAGTGCATCCAATTACAATTTAGGCAATTTTTGACACTTATATTTTGACACAATAATGAACCCTATTTTAAAGAAAATAATATATCTTGACTCAATAACATTTGGAGACATTAAAATGAAAATTACTAATAATGACAACCTATCAACATAAACCTATTAAAAATAAATAATAAATAAATAAACTTTTAACTTCAATTTATAGGCTTAGACTTTAGAAAATAAATCAAATGACCTTGCCCATTGCTCCCTGAGCTACACAATGAGAAGTAGAGGATTTTTATTCTTACTCCAACGCTTTCACCCTCTTCTTTTCTTTTTCTACAAATGTTGGTAGCATGATCAAATTGCCTAGATGTGGAATGGGTGAAATTTGTGGTTTAGTGAATTTGTTCTCACTGAATGCGCAATGTCTCACAAGTCAATCCTTCATATATGACAACGGCTCTGAGTCTCGAATATCCAATCCATATAGAAAACTTTCTGTATCAACCTCAAACATTACTAAATCAAGTTTTACATGCCAATTGAGGATTTTCTATCGGGTCCTAGATTGACCTTCATACATCTGACAATCAATATTCCAAATGCTTCCCTTGTTTTCTCCAATGAATTGGCGTCTAGATCAGATCTTCACATTGCATTTCCCTTCCACACAGAGACATGAAGAGATGGATCCTCACAGTTCCACAAGCAAGGCAATAAGTGAAGGCGTATGCACAACTAAAATCACACCTCACACAAATATTGATAGAGTCGATGCAAGGATTAAGATGCTTCCAGCACACACCTTTACCACTGTAAACATAATCTGGAAAGAATTACGTGGGCCTAACAAACCACAACCATAGTGAAAAATGATCCATAGGTTGACCTGATCTTTCACACCATGCATCAATCCACACAATGATGTGGAATGTAGCCTGCAACAAATTAATGTCACCGGTCCAAAAGGAAGAAGAATGTCGTATAGTGACAGAGATGTTCATGCCCAAAACAACAACAATGAGAGATTATGATTATCTTGATCCTGACTCAAGCTCTCTTCCTCAAATCTCTACTACCCGACTTCTCCTTTGTGCATAGGTGGCACCAACAAACTCTACAAAGCTCTTAGCACAAGGAAACTAAGAAAAAAATAAAATGAAAAAACAATCCACTCATCTATTTTATCCTACAAAGTATTGCATCTCACATGCTTACATTATTGGGCCCTCCTGTGAAGGAGTTAAGCCCATATTTTTCTCTGATACCATATTAGAAATATGGAGAAGGAAAAATAATTAAAAAACAATATTTTTTTTTTATCCTCTTTCATACGATTAATGGATTACATACTTATAAGAGTTTTAGTTCCTACATTATAAGAACAACTCACTAATTATTAGAGTTATTTTTAACAACTCAACAAACAAAACAATCTCAACAAATTATCACAATTAGCTATGTGAGCACTAACAATACATTTCCCATTCCTTAAACATATTATCTTATTTCCCTGACAAACTATGCAAATAGGCAATAGTATCACCTTTGGTTTCAAATAATTTCAATGATAGGAGCAAGCATAAAAAATCTCTCGGTATCTTTCCTAGGCCAAAATCAACAAGCTCAAGTTCATAGTTGATATTTGAAAGTATATTCCTCCATAGATATATCTCACAGTAACTACTATCTATAATATCACAGGTATACGTTGAATCAGATTTGTAAGCACTTAAATCTACAAAATAGCTTAAACCTCAACACACATTAGCATGGGCTAGTTTAAAGTAAGCAAATAAAATGCTCCTATGAGATATTGAATCATGCTTCATAATGCAAACAAAACAACAAAAGATCAAATAAACCAACTAAGAGCATAAAAAGAAGCATAGTGCATACCTTATCCCATAATGGATTGGTGCTACTTTGATGTGGAAAGTAGCCCTTTCCCAATCCCTTGACAAGCTCTTGGATGGATATGTGATTTTTGATGCAAAATTCCAATAACCTAGCTATGGATGATGAAAGCTATAAAAACTTGGATGAAAATGGTGGATGAGCTTGGTCAAATCTCTAGATAGTAATCTTGCCTAAAGTTGTGGATCCCAAATCAATAGAGAAGCTCTCTATTTATAAGAAAGAAGGATGGAGAAATGAGAAAGAGGGAGAATGTGGAATTAAACTTGACCCAATGGCATTCTGCCACTTGTCAACATGTTATTGAAGAGAGGTGGAGCACATTTTGGTCAATGTGAAAATTAATGCATATAGGCGGAGTTTGAAATTCAAAAGATGGCTTGTGGAGGAAGATGTGAAAGAGAAGTTAATGCCACTTGGCTCAAGAAAAAAGACTTGTAAGAGACTTAAATGCCATGTTGGAGGACAAGTCCTTTTGGGAGGGAGATTTCAAATTGGAGGAATATTCTAATGCGATGCCTTTTTGAATGAAAATACAAGAGTTTATAAATTGAAATTAAATTGATTTACATGTGCAAGTTGCAAAATCTAGAGGATTTGATGGATTAGAGTTAGAGTTAATTAGGATTTAATTAGCTTAGATGGAGATTAATTGATTTGACATTTGACTTAGATTTTTTGGATTCATTTAAATCAAATGAGAGGAATAATGAACATTAGATTTAATTAAATAAAGTTTGATTTATTTAATTAAAAAAGATAATGTTAGATTTAATCAAATAAGGGTGATTTATTTAATCAAAAGAGGAAATATGATTTAACCAAATAAAATGAATTATTTAATTAAAAGAGGAACATTAGGATTAATTAAATAAAATAATTTATTTAATTGAAAGAAGATAATGATTTAATCAAATAACATGATTTATTTAATTAAAAGATGAATTATGATGAATTAATTAAATAAGGATTATTTAATTAACTGGTTAGTAAAGAAGTGATTCAGGGAGAACTAATGTTAGTAAATCAGGATTAGGTGCATGATATCAATTAGGATAATTCGAACGTCTATATTTTTCCCCTCTTTGAAGCAATGTACCTATTGTGTTGGTTCAAAGAATAACACTAGCGAGATCGAAATTAAAAAAAAATCTAATTTTGTTTTGGATGCTCCAACAGAAAGGAGTACACTGGTACACTGCCCCCTCAAGAGATCGAGTGAAAAGTTTGATTTGAGGTTCAATCTCATGACAAAGAGGTTCAAGATGTACATATGGGTGGTTATGATGATGATGAAAATGAGATGGATTAAGATGCTGAGAATAACAAATCTATATTATCCTAAACATCTTAAATGAAGATGCAATGCATGTGAGATGGATGATGTTACTTATTATGATGATATGTATGACTATGTAGGATGCAAACGGTTTATGGATGACATGATATCATGTTAGCGTGAAAGAGGATTGAAGAAATAAGATGAAAAAGGATCCAACAAGTCTGTGATCTGCTGAGACTTTATTAGGGATGATGATGAATGATGATGATGTTTCTCTTATCAGGGATTGGGGATATAAAGAGATTACTTTCCTTATGTTTGATAACACACATAGATACAATGTATCAAGGTATAAAAAACCTGGATGGCATTGTATCTAGTGAGATGGACTTTGACTCGACAATCAGATAGGAGTATCCCTATTCACATTTGACATACAAAAACCTTACTAGGATGTACTTTAGATATTTCGAACATGTCAGACTAAACCACAAAGAGGAAAAACCTAACAGTGTAATAGTAAAAAGGTGTCCAAAACATCCTCCATACATACCTAATAAAGCAAGTATTCGCTACCTAATAAAGCAAGTATTCGCTAAGGTTATATTACAAGAATATCCAACAAGCACAACAAACAAAAAATACCGATCGATGCCCCATTCCTTTCTCTCTAAATCTCTTGATTAGACATCATCGAGAGGTTTTTTGGAATGAGCATAATAAGATAAATCATAAGAAAAATATTAAGTAAACAAACAAGCTAAATGTTCTTCATACCACTAGCCAAGACTAAACTACAGTGATGCCTGATGTTGATGTCCATTGTAGAAAGGATTCATCTTAGGACATGATGTTATCAGATGATGGTGAGACTAACTGGATGATAGACTATTGATGCAAAGAGTTGACCAAATTGTTTACCTACTGACCCAGACTTAAGACCCTAATGTTTGAGAACATACTTTTAACTTGCTAAGCTTGCTTTCGATTGTTTTGCCACATGGTGAAAGCGACAATTGATTTATTATGAGTGAATGATTATTGTGGGTGAATGTTGAAATGGGGTGGATGCACTTTTTTTCAAATATTTGGATGTTTTTGATGTTTTGAAGCTATTTTAGGATTTTTGAGATGTATTACAAATGTTCTAATTTTTAAAATTTCCAATAATTTTGGTATTTTCAAGAATTTGACCAAGAACCTAACCTAGAGACCTATCCTAGGGGCCTCGGGGGCTGATCAAAGATTAGCCTTACCTACGTTATACATACATAGACCACGTAGTTCAACTGACACAGACTCACTTATTGATGAGATATGAACAATGGATTCCCAATTTATTATGATAGACTCCTAAAGGACTGACCTAATGTGTCTCGGGGGTTGATCAAAGATTAGCCTTGCCTACGTTCAAGATCAGAGATGATGTAGTTTGACATGATGACTCTATTTTTGGATTTTTGGATTTTTTATTTGTTTTGGATGTTTTTGGATTTTTTGAAGGATTTTATGAATGTTTTTGGATTTTTTGATTTTAAGGAAGACTACAAGAATATACACAAATCCAATTCGATGCAGGTACAGGAACATTCCCCCAGCGTGGTGTGATAGACTATTTCGATATAGGTAGGACAAACTGACCTTAGGAATGTGCCAAGTAGTACTAGGGTGGAACATGATACAAACACAGGATCAAGCTATAATGTGAACATGGATGGGTGATGAAAGGATGCGATGGAATATGATGGGTGATGTGGAACTAACCATAGAGATCCTGGTGGATGGAGAATGCTTTTTTTACACAAGGCGCCTGTTTGTCAGGTTTTCACCAAAGTACTTGTCCAAAGCGCCACCGAAGTGGTTTTCACTAGAGGACATTTTTTTATCTTTACTGTTTTCAATCCTTTTTCTAATTTTTTTGGAATTTTATATTTTTTGATTTTTTGGATTTATACCTTGAAAGTTTAGGCATAATTTTTTTTAAGATGGGAGCTATTCATAGGCTCTTACAGAGGCTCACCCTTGAGTGTTGATAGCTGACATGCCCTAGATTTATAACTTATGGTGATGACAAAAGGTCCTAACAAGTTGGGTTCAAACTTGCCCTTACTATCTAGATTCGACATAATTTTTTGATTTTCTTTCATCACAAGCTCGCCGACTTGAAATGATCAGTTCCATCTCTTTTTTTTGTAGCTCATCTTTAGACAGTTTTGGTAGACTTGTAGGTGGTTCGGAGCATCCATGCATCATTCATCCAATATTTCTAGCTCGTTCAAGCGTGATACCCGATATTCTTCATCAGTGATGAAATTTTACAATGATACTCTTAGGGATGGGAGCTCGATCTCAATGGGGAGGATGGCTTATGATTCGCAGACCAGGGAGAATGTGGTTGCACCTGTTGGTGTGTGAATACTTATTCGGTAGGCCCATAGGGCGGGGTTCAATAGCAAGTGCCAGTCACGACCAACTTCATTGATTGTCTTTTTGAGGATTTTGTGGATGGTTGTATTTGTAGCCTTAGCTTGGCCATTACCTTGGGGATAGTATGGACTAGAAAAGTGATGTTGGATGTTAAATTTATGGCATAGGTCTCAAACGTCCTAGTTTTTGAAGGATGTCCCATTATCTGAGATAATGGCTTATGGAAAACTATAATGACAAATGAGATAATTTAGGATGAACTTTACAATTTGCTTTCCAATGATATAGGTCATAGGTATGGCCTCTACCCACTTTGTGAAGTACTTTGTAGCAGTGATAATAAACTTGTGTCCATTAGATGAGGTAGGGGTGATTTTTCCAATGAGATCAAGCCCCCACTGTGAAAAGGGCCAAGGTGTTACATCGGGTTGAGTTCTTGAGCTGGTGCATGGATGAGGTCCCCATACTATTGACATTGCAAACACTTCTTCACATAGTCGTGAGCTTCCATTTCCATCATTGGCCAGTAGCACCTTGTTCTCAGTAGCTTCTTGGCCAAGGTCATACCACTTGAATGTGAACCACATATGCCATAATGTACCTCTGTTAAAGAATTCAAAGCTTCCTCAGTATTTAAGCATTGTAAAAGGGTTCCCTCAATACTCCTATGGTATAGGGTGTCACCTAAGATAACAAAGCGGGATGAATTCTTGACAAAGGTTCTCTTAAGGTTCAAAGTGATATCGGTAGGGAGGACTCCTATTCTTAGGTAGGTGTATATATCATGATACCATGGGTTACCAGGACCAACGATTTCACACACAAATTCAGAATCTGGTGCCTCGAAAGCTGCTCTACCAAGAATTCATGTTTAAGGACATTGCGTGGGATATCCAGTAGTGATCCGATCATTTCCATGGATTCTGCCGCTCTATTGTTTTCCCTTGGCATTTTCTCAAACGTGATGTCAATGAAGAATTCTTTGAGGTCTTCCTCCTGTTTCTTGTATGAAATTAACTTGTCGTCCTTTATTTGGTAATCGTTGTTAACTTGGTTGATGATTAGCTGAGAGTCTCCATAAAATTTAAGAGCCATGATCTACCAGTGCACTGCTATTCTGAGTCCAATCACAAGGGCTTCATATTCGACAATGTTGTTAGTGAAAGGGAAAGATAGCCTGTAGGATTTAGGAATATAATCCCCTTGTGGTGTGATGAAGAGGACACCCGCTCTTGATCCATGTTGTGTATATGACCCATCAAAATAAACCTTTTAATGGTGTGTGACACTAAGGTTGAACACAGATTCATTTGGGAATTCTAATACAAGTGGTTTCTCTAAATAGATGGGTGCTTCTGCTAATTGATTTGTAATCACTTGTCCCTTGATAGATTTTATTTCCACACATTCAATGTCGTATTCTAAGAGGATCATGACCCACTTAGCCATTTTCCCCATAAGTGTCGCCTTGGAAAGTAAATACTTGAGGTGGTCTATTTTGGTGATGAGTTTAATTTGATGGGATAACATGTAGTGCCTGAATTTTTGTTAGGAAAAAACTACTGCTAGGCAAGCCTTTTCAATAAAGATATAATTTAACTCATGCCCTACCATGGTTCAGATGATATAGCATATGGTTGTTTCCTTCCTCATCTCATTATGTTGTGCTAATAGAGCCCCAAGTGTGACTGCCATTGCTTATATGTACACGATTAGTGGCTTATTCTAGATTGGTGGCATGAGTACCAGTGGCGTCAGTAGGTATTCTTTGATTTTTTGAACACTTGCTTACACTTCTCTACCCATTTGTATGCTACCCCCTTGTGGAGTAGATGAGAATATGGGATAGCCTTGTCTACCAACTGTGTGATGAACCTACAGATGGATTGGAGCCTTCCTTGTAAACCCCTTAACTGTTTTAATGTCTTTGGTGCCTCCATTTTGAGAATTGCTTTTGACTTTGGCTGGGTCTATCTTGATTACTCTCATTGACACTATATACCCCAAAAGCTTTCTCAATTGTACACCGAAGACACATTTCTTAGGGTTGAGCCTTACCTTGTTTTCCTCCAATATGTCAAAGATGGAGCTTAATGCTACTATGTGATCCCATTGCTTTCTTGACTTGGCTAGTATGTCATCCAAATAGTCCTCTACAGACTTGTGAATCATATGAAAAATGAGTGTCATGGCCCTTTGATAGGTGGTTCCAGTAGTACGTACCCCATGGATAGGTAAAGGTCATTTTATATTGATCCTCTTTCACTATCATTATTTGATTGTACCCTGAGAACCCATCCATTAGCGACAACGTTTCATGCCCTGCTGTTTGATCTACAATCATGTCGATGTTTGGAAGGGGAAAATCATCCTTCGAGCATGCCTTGTTTAGATCCTTGAAGTCAATGCAAATCTAAATGCCCCCAGTGGGCTTAGTGACTGGTACCAAGTTTGAGATCCATTGAGGATAATCGATGGATCTTATGAAGCTAGCATCCAGGAGTTTCTGTAACTCAAGTTTGACTAACAGTTTGATATGTGGATGCATTTTCCTTAGCTTTTGCTTTACTCACTTTGCCTATGGATATACTATGAGATGATGAACCACAACCTCTCGATCAAGACCCGACATGTCAGCATAGGTCCATGCAAATTTTACCTTTCTTTCCCTCAGGAATGCAACTAGGAGTTCCTATTCCTCAATCATAAGTGATTTTGCATAGAAGGTTATGTGTGGCATCTCTTCAGTCCCCAAGTTGACGAGGTTACACTTCTCTACCAAAAAAACTAACTTCTCCTGATGAATAACACTAAGGGGAAGATTGAATCCCTCATCCTTGGGTGCCTCAAAGAGGTTTTCACCCTCAGATACATCCTTTGTTTTTACTATTTTTGGGTCAGAAAGTGCCACAACATGGTTTTCACTTAAAGACCTAGAGATTATTCTCAAATTTTCACTTTTGCAACTGAGGGATTCAATCATTTCCCCATAGTATGCATGTGTATCTAGCTCAATGTCAAATCCTACTTTATGGTCTCTACATGGTATCGTATCCTACAGTCCCATGAACTCCGAGATGGCCTTGAATCATTTTTGAATACATATCTAAAATTGGTGGTCCTGATTGGTTGTAGTCTATTAGCTGGGGATACACTAGTTTTAACTCATGGGTTTGGTTGTTTGACTCAAAAGATACAGTAGAAATCATAAACAAGGAAGAGTCTTCAAATAACATAGGTAGGTCAGTAAGGGCATCCTCGTCACTATCACTCCCACATACATTATTTATATCAAAGGTAAAATTGTCTAAGGGTAGACCTATGGATACTGGTAACCGAGAAGGAGCTTTGACTACTTTAACAGGGGGACTTATACCACATACAATTATCCTCGGAGGGGTACATCCAAGGCCAATATTTTTTATGCACTTCTCAGCAATGATGGGTTCTAATCATCCATTGCTATTTTTATTGAGACTTTCATTCTTGTTATAGCCCATGTCGAGCATTAATTGTAGACCATTATTAGCATCGTCCATTGGAAGGGCAGGCACAGGTCTTTCATCTTGGTATAGGAGGCTGGATATATCCTTTTCATCAACCACCTCTCGGCCTAGGTCTCCCCAACTTTTGAATCAAGAGGGGTCTACTCTGAATGTTTGAGATGTTGTGCTAGCCAGTTGTGGTTATCTATGGGACCTAGGAGATTGAGGTAACTCTCCTATTACAAAGGCACCCTTCTTCACTTTGTAATCTCCACATCCGTTATCTTGGATAATGAATTTGATATCAGAAATGTCGGGAATGGTGGGTGTCTTTGTACCAGAAGTGGAGGCTATGGTGGATGGATCTATATATGGAGTCGTAGGGCCTTCATCATTATTGGGAACTTGCAAGATTTTTTAATATTTGGCTTCCAAGTTTCTACAATAAGCAAAGGGTTTTGGGTCACCATGAATTGTGACGTCTTGGTTCTCAAAAGGGAATTTATCACATTGGTGGAAGGTGGAAGCAACTACTTGCATCCCCTGTATCCACGAGGGCCCTAGGAGAATGTTATAAGGGAGGTCAAGGTCAAGGACCTATCAATTAGTCTCCATGATGGCTGGTCCTACTTGGATAGGAAGTTGAATAGTGCCTTGAGATACCCTCTCTTGATCATTGTAAGCCCGAATTGTGATGCCTTTTCCCTTTTCAATCATATCTTCAAAGAATCCTAGATTCTTTATTAGCTTGAGAGAACAAATATTCAACCCTACACCTCCATCCACCAAGACCCATTTGACTTTATTTTTATGGACAAAGACCTCAAGATGAAGCCCACAACTATGAGATGATTAGGTTGGAAGATCTTGTTTAGAAAATGTTAGGAGATGTGGTGTGGTGATATATTCAACCATAGCCTAGAACCGGTCTGCATCAAGGTCTATGGGTACAAAAGACTCAACGAGTGCATTTTCTAGAATTTCCCTGTGGGTAGGCGATATTTTCAGCAACTCCATGATGGAGATCTAAGCAAGGTCTTCTTTAGTTGTTCTAAGACATTGTAACCATTGGCAACTGACTTTGAGTTTGTAGGGGGTGCTCTAGCTTGTGTGGATGGTCCAAGGATGGTGATTCTGCCACTTCGTGTGGTGACTCCATAGTCAACTTTGGACCCGTTGATATGGATAACACCTACCCATTCATCTAATGATGTGACAACATGGTTAACACTACCGTAATTTTTGCCTTTTCCATTGTTGTTTTCTTTATTGTGATCTGGCATCGGATTCATGTATATCTTAAGATCCTAACTTCCAGCTAGTTGCCCAATGGTGATAGTCTTGTCCTCAATAAGATCTTGGATCAATTTTTTGAGCATCATGCAACGGGCTATTGTATGCCCCTTTATCTTATTAAAATTGTGAAGGTTCTTCTCGTTATACCATGGTGGTTTAACTTGAGGCTCCTGGTAATTTTCAATGACTAGGAGTGTGATGATGTTGGATTCAATGAGTCATTGCATGATAGATTCAACTGATTCTCCAAGTGGTGTGTACTTTCACTTTGGGGGATATCAGTTTCTTGTGGATGGTCCACCTTGATCATTGACATTGTTGAGCATTTGTGTGTTGTTTTGTTGTTGAGATGTGTTGGGTTGGGGGTGTTTTGGGCATTATTCTGAGGTTGTTGGTATATTTTTTATTATGTGTTTGGCCTCAGAGCACTAATCACAACCTTGGCATCAACAACAACATCGTTAGTGACATTTTTTTTTCACCCATGTTCTAGGTTTGTCATTGTAGCTTGTTGATGGACGATTTTCTTGATAAGTGGGTGTCCCCCAATGAGGGATCTTTTGATGTTAAGAGCTTTGGGGATGAGATGATCATAGGTGGTCATGCACTGCACTTTGAGATGGAAGGCTAGGAGACCTTCAAGATTTGAGATGATGGTTCTGACTTGTTGTTCTTCTGGCATATCCCACTTGCTCCTATTGGCCTTGGATTGCCATTGTTGCAAGAAGGATGTGAATGAATCTCCCTTGTTTTTCTTAAGATTGGACAACTCCTCCAAGCTTATGTCCATGCCCATGTTAAATGAGTAATTTTGTATGAATGCGTCCATAATTTCTTGGAACTTTTTGATTCTGGGAGGAAGATGGGAGAACCATTCCATGGTTGGGCCAGCTAGACTTCTGAGTAAGAGCCTCATTAGATAAGATTCATCGTAGGCTACCTCTGTGCAGTGTATGTGGAATTCCCTGATGTGATCTTCAGAATTCCCAATTCCACGATACTTGTCAATTTTTGGTATCTCAAAAACTTGTGGTAATGGCTTCATCACAATACTTTTGTCAAAAGGATAAGGGCATAAATTCCCTTATGATTTTGGGGATTTCCTCAACTGGATATCCAACACTTGTTGCAAGAGCTTTTTTATTTGAGCGGACAAATCATTTTGTAGATCAAGTGGTGGAATAAATGTGTTTTGGGTGGATGTTGTGGCTTGTATGCTGGGTGGTGTGACTTGCGGACTTGGTGATGTGTTCGTGGATGTTTGTTGTAAGCTTTGTTGCGCAAGTAATGCTTGCTGATATGCTTGTAGTTGTTGTTGCACCATCAAATCTTCTTCTTCTTGTTGTTGTGCCAACAATGCTTGTTGTCCGACTGCCTGTTGTTGGGCTTGATATTGTTGCAAAGCTTGTTGGTAAGACAAGGCTTGTGCTTGAGCTTGTTGTGCTTGATGTTGGGCTTGTGCTTGTGCTTGTGTAGCTTGGGCAGCTTGGGTGGCTTGAGCGGCTTACATTGCTTGTGCAACTTTTTGTTGTTGCAATAAAGCTTGTGATTGTGCTTGGTATTGTTGCTCTTGTAGCAATGCTTGTGCTTGTGCTTGTGCTTGAGCAGCCTGGGTGGCTTGTGCAGCTTGTACGACTTGTTGGGCTTGTTGTGTAGCTTTTTGGGCATGAAATTTCTAAAATTCCTTTTGGTATGCTTGCTGAGCTGCTTGCAAGGCAATACTATATTGGTTGGCCATGTTTGGATTTGGTGGTGAGGTGGAGGATTCAGAATGGTGTGAGATGACGTGATGAGACTTTGTTGAGGTGGTGGTTGAGGTGTTTGAGTGATGACAATGGGTTGCGTGGTGGAGGGTATGGTAGATGTGCTAGGTCCTTGGGAGACCACATTTATAGATGGTGTAATGGTTGATTGGGATGTTTGGATTGGTGCGATATCGGTGGCATGCTAGGAGGATTTGGTATACTTAATGTGTTGGTTTGATTTGTGATTGGTAGATTGATTTGATTTGTTTGATTTGGGATCGGTAGGTTGGGTAAAGGGGGTTGCCCTAAACCTTGGATGGATGAGGATGTTGATGTTAGCGGGGGAACCAGTGGGGGGATAGGTGGTATTTTTCCTTGAGGAAGTAATGATGAGGCGTCAAAGATTCCCCCTTGTCCAAATAAATCCCCTTGTTCTTGTGATAGCATGGGGAGAGAGACTTGTGTCCCAAGAGGGTATGTCGGTGTTGCTGAGAAGGTGGATGCATTATTGGTATCATGGAAAATGAGTGGAACATACAAATGCTTTGGGTCTTGAGGGATGGTATTTGTGTCCAAGTTTTTATTACTTACAATGGGATGTGTTTGAAGCGCATGAAGCAATGCACTCCCCTTGGTAGTTATGGGTTGGCTTGGAGCATGAGATGATATTGGTTGCAAGATGGTTTGAATGACATTTTGGAAGGATGGTGTGAGTGATACTGGCGAGATAATCCAAAAATTTGATTTCACGATAGTGCTTACATCATAACTAGAAGGGATTTTAGCCCCTTCCTTTGCTAATGCTAGCATATATTGTGAAGGATTTAGTCTCATCATTGTGTTGACAATCTTGTGGTTTTCAAGATTTTGGACCATCTCCATGATTTCATCTTGAGTCATTCCTAGGGGGTTGTTGGTGATATCCTCCACTTGGAAACCTCCCTCTTGAGGATTTTGAGGTACTAGAGGAGGATTAATTGGAAGGTTGATGGGTATCCTAGGGTTGAATTCTATTTTAGTTTGACTCAAATCGCTTGAAGTGGATGTTTCTTTGTTTTGCTCCATGTTTTTCTTGTGTTGAGATCTAGTTTGGACCATAAAATACGGATCAACTTTCAGGAATATGGGAAGAAAACCTCTAATTCCTTATGTTGATCTAAACTTTAGGTACAAAGAAGGAAAACTAAGTTTGTTTAAGGACAAAATGATGGGAATGGGATAAATGAAAGATGGATGGTATGAAGGATTGAACTCTTAAGAACTTTGGAGGGATACTAGACTTTTTGGATTTTTTATTTTGGATTTGATTTAGATTTTGGATAATGAACTCATAAAACCCAATATGTTGGATGTTATCTTGGAATAAAATTTATCCACAAGGTGATAATTTAACTAAGTATATGAAGAAGGATTCATCCACATACACTTAGTCAAACATGATGAATTTCATTTTTGATTTGAAGGATTACCAAAAGTCTAGCATGAATGAGTTTTTCCAAGATTCTAAGAGTTGTTTGTGAGATGGGATTTTATTGATGTTTGGTGGATGGATGAAAGTGTTGATTTTGATCCTAGATTGGAATTAGATATACTTCCTTTTACAATACCTTGGTATTGAAGAACATGCTATACTCCTTATGTGAGAAACTCAAAACATTGAAAAAGACTTGGATTTTGACTATAATAGAATGAGTACAAATTGGGATTGTTCTTTGAAGCACGTTTGTAAAAGTTATAAACCAATCTCTCTCTAACTTCTTAAAGTCTTGAAAGACGCTCCTCGCAAGCTTTTGGACTGAGGTGTTTATGACGATTCAATTTGGGAACTTTGAATTTGCAGGAAATCATGGGATCAACCACATGTGAGGTTCAATTGTCTTTTATCTTGCTTAGATTTGGTTCTTTTTACCACATCCAGACATTTCTTATTTAGCTTTTCAAACTCAAATGTCTATTTCTTAATTTCTTTTCATCCCACAAGGTCCATTATGCGGAAATCAAGAGAATCAAGGAAATAGTTCCCTATGTTGACTTTGGGGAGAAACAAATTAAGATGTAGGTCCAAATGTTTAGAAGCCTTATAGGGATAAGAATCCCTAGGGACAAGAAATAACACGTGGACTTTTCCAAAGGTATTTTTTCTTCCCAAAGGGTTTAAAATTTTGATGATTTGTTCAATGTTTGTTTTCCAAGGTTTTAGATCCAAGCAAAGTGTCTTGATTCAAGATAATGCACAACCCTAGGATAGAAAAAGGCAATATTTGTCGGATTCCCACTTGGATTTCTCCAGCTATGCTTATTCAAAGCGGATGATTAGAAGCTTGAACACACTGGCTCCCCCTTTCTCAACACACACTTCTCGGGTCAGCCAAGCTTTGAGTTCTCAATAATCTCCCATGACAAACTCTTCATCTCTACTTTGGATCACAAGTACGTGGGATGACTTCGGAGGTCCGACCTCTTGACACCAACAAATAGATAGGGATTTCGGCTTCTACACAAATTGGTTTGTAATCAAGGCACCCATTCAGAAGGACACACGAGGCAAGATCAACCCAATAGAGTATCACCTGCTTGTCCGTAGGAGCTCTTGTAATGCTAAGATTTCCTCAACATTCGAATTTGTATACTGGTTGGGAGTAGCTTGGCATTTAGCTCATTACCGGTTTGAGTCATTCCCTTGGGGTGAGTAATTTTTCACACCAAGGAAAGCTCTCTAAAGGTGAATAATAGCAAAGAAGTACATTTTTAGTTTGACCACCTAACACATTTAGGCGGGAGAACACACAATGCCTTTTATTCACACTCGCATGATTTGTCCAATTTTAAAAACCCAAATTTGAAGTGTGAAGGCAATCTTTTAGACAAGCTAATATCACTAAAATGCTTTTGATTCTCAAGATCATCGTGAAGCACGAGAGAAGTGCATACACATTTGAATGGTATTAGTTTGTAAAGAAGATTACAAAAACAAAGTAAGAACAAGTTTTTTTTAAATCCTCAAAGGCAATAATGAGTTCTTTCTAAAGCACCAAACTTGAGTGTGAAGTTGGTTGTTCAATTGTAGACCAAATCAAAATCTAGTATGTTTCTAAGGTTCAATTTTAACCAACTTGGAAAAAATCAATCACTGATTAATTTTAAACCCAAATTGATCTTGTTGGCCTAAAATAGAAAACAAAAGAAGGAATTGAAGGCCCTAGGTTATTACAATTAACATTAAAAAAATGCTTTTTCTATTCAAGCTTAAGTTCAATGATCAATTTTCTTCAACTTCAACCTGTTTCTGATTTTTCTGATTCCAATGCCTAATTCCAATGCCACTGATTCTTTATGCAAACCTATTTAAATAGTACAAAAGTTATCATAAATAAGAAGTTTGATATTTCAAGGATTTAATGATAACTTAACATAATGAATATAGTTTCAAATATGATGAACTTATAAACTTGTCAAAACAAGAAAACAATCCTTAGAAAGAAGTGTTTGGGAAATAAAAATTCAGTTCAACAGTTACTACAAAAAAATAACTTGTTAAACATTTTCCTCCTAAACCCACTTTCAACCTGCAAATAAAAGTTATTCAAATTAGATTTAAGCTTGCTTTATGATTTTCCACTAAACTCAAAAAGACAGATTGCTCTCCTCATAAATGTTGCTCCTGCTTGTCACACAACAAAATCTTGTGACACAAATATATATATTTTGAAAACAAATAGAAAGAAATTAACTTATCTTTCAAATCAAGATCCAATCAATCCACTGTTGGAGGAATAAATTCATATCTTAATCAAGTACCGAATCCTACCCACCTCTTTAAATTCATAGGATATGCTTCAAACAAATCGAGTATGCTATCTCCTTGGTTTTAGATTTTTAATGAATGAAACAGAGATAGCTTGCACCACAAGAAACATTTGCCAGCTTACACCAACAATATAAGTGTGTGAGATAAATGTGCAGGCCTAGGATTGGAAGGTGCGTAGGTCATAGCTCTGTCTTATATTTATGATTTAGTTTTTTGTTTGTAAGCAAGCTATGATATGCAACAATACTCAAGCATACAAAAAAAATAGCTCTATTTTACATTTATGATTTAGTTTTTTGTTTGTAAGCAAGCTGCAACAATACTCGAGCATACAAAAAATAGTTCTTATTAACTCCATGGACACAATGATGGTAGGAAAATTGGATTGGTAGTAACTGGGTAGTGACTAGAGTAACCTCTGACCTGGCGTAAAAGTGAAGCGTGGAAAAAGGTTTTTATTTTTACTTAATTTTGACCTGACTAAAATGTTCAGCGTGGGATGCATCCATTGTTTGAGCTATACATTTTAGTTGTGAGTGTTTGGATGGAATGCTGAGAAGAGGGAGATAGCACATTAATGGGGATCATCTTACAAAGTCTATGAAAATAGCAGAGGGATCGAATTTCGAGAATTTGGTTTAAGTTTGGATTCAAGAAATGACAAAATGACAACGGCTGGAATGGCTTTTAATGCAATATCACTTGGGTTTCAGAAGGCACGTGAACTACTTGAAAGAACGCCCCAAAGAAAATGTGGTCTTTATTGATTGCAATAATTGCATGACCATATGCAAAATATGTTTGTTAAAAAGGGGTAAGAAGCTTACAAGAAAATGCTATTAGTCGATGTAAAGCCGAATTCTGCAACCTTTGACTAACATGACGCTTTGAGTAAATGGGGGTAGAGGATTTAAGGTGGCGGTATGAATCTTGGCAGATTTCAAGATCTTGGAATATAGAAAATTTTGATAGCTTGCCTCCAATAATGATATTACCAAGAGAAGATTACAAACAAACAAATTTTCATCCTAGCTTCTTGATTAAAGACATATACACTTAAAATGTTCATACACTTAAAAGAAAATCAAAGACAAGCAGATATTAATCCTAGCATCTTGAACTATGAATCTTAGTGTTTGTGGGACAAAATAAACTAAGGCAATAAACACTCACGCTTTGTGAAAAGCTTTATTTTTTTAATAAATTTCATAGCATAACCTTCGAATCTCTATCATGCCAGTAAAACAATAAGTTTAAAATAAAGAATCAATGAGGAGATATTGTTGACCTAGAATTCATGAAGAAGCGGATATAGAAAGCATCAAAAATCATTTCGTTCATATCAATTGAAAGGAAATGAGCAAAAATTCTTAATTGTCTTTCTAATTACATGATATTGAAGAAGTTCCAAAATATGCAAAGTAATTGACATAAATAAAGAAATATTTATTTTGATGAAACAAATTGAGCGAGTCTATGCACAAACATTAAGATTTTCCCTCCTTCTAGCGCCACATGTAAGCACTTAAATATGCAAAATAGCTTAAACCACAACACACATTAGCATGGGTTAGTTTAAACTAAGCAAATAAAATGCTCCTATGAGATATTTAATCATGCTTCATAATGCAAACAAAACAACAAAAGATCAAATAAACCAATTGAGAGCATAAAAAGAAGCATAGTGCATACCTTATCCCATACTAAATTAGTGCTACTTTGATGTGGAAAGTAACCCTTTCCCAGTCCCTTGACAAGCTCTTTGATGGATATGTGATTCTTGATGCAAAATACCAATAACCTAGCTATGGATGATGAAAGCTATGAAAACTTGGATGAAAATGGTGGACGAACTTGGTCAAATCTCTAGATAGTAATCTTGCCTAAAGTTGTGGATCCAAAATCAATAGAGAAGCTCTCTATTTATAGGAAAGAAGGATTGAGAAATGAGAAATAGGGAGAATGTGGGATTAAACTTGACCCAATGGCAATGTGCCACTTGTCAACATGCTATTGAATCACATTTTGGTCAATGTGCAAATTAATGCATATAGGTGGAGTTTGAAATTCAAAAGATGGCTTGTGGAGGAAGATGTGAAAGAGAAGTTAATGCCACTTGGCTCAAGAAAAAGGACATGTAAGAGACTTAAATGCCATGTTGGAGGACAAGTCCTTTTGGGAGGGAGATTTCAAATTGGAGGAATATTCTAATGAGATGCCCTTTTGAATGAAAATAGAAGAATTTATAAATCAATTAAATTGATTTACATGTGCAAGTTGCAAAATCTAGAGGATTTGATGGATTAGAGTTAGAGTTAATTAGGATTTAATTAACTTAGATGGAGATTAATTGATTTGACATTTGACTTAGAATTTTTGGATTCATTTAAATCAAATGAGAGGAATAATGGACATTAGATTTAATTAAATAAAAAATGATTTATTTAATTAGAAGGGATAATGTTAGATTTAATCAAATAAGGGTGGTTTATTTAATCAAAAGAGGAAATATGATTTAACCAAATAAAATGAATTATTTAATTAAAAGAGGAACATTAGGATTAATTAAATAAAATAATTTATTTAATTGAAAGAAGATAATGATTTAATCAAATAACACGATTTATTTAATTAAAAGAGGGATAATGATGACTTAATTAAATAAGGATTATTTAATTAACTGGTTGGTAAAGAAGTGATTCGGGGAGAATTGATTTTAGTAAATCAAAATTAGGTGCATGATATCAATCTGGATAATTTGAACGTCTACAAGATTAAACAAAGAAATGTGTTCCCTTTAAGTCATCCTACACCAAGGCCCATTTTAACCTGACTAGGAATCATTGTGTCTATTGATAGATCAATTCCATGACAGAATAGTTCCCATGCCTTGTCTATTATTCTGCATTTGACATGTATATCTGGCATAGCAGTTTTAACTACAACATTTGACAAAATTTCCTTGCTGTCATTTTTAATGGTTTTCCCTTCCTTATCACTAGATATCTAATATAGTGCAAATTATTATTGTGCAAGCCTATTTTTCAGATTGTTCAAAATCAATTTTTGTAAAAACACTTTTCATGTTTCAAATTATGGAAACATTTTAGATCTCTTAAGACAATTTTCTTCCAATAATCTTCAAGATGAATTTAAATGCAATGTGGCAATCATAACTGTTGATGGTGTTTTCTGCACAACAACAACTCAGATAGAATATGATATCCTATCTCTCTTGAAAGGTAAATCTCTATGGAAAAAGAGATAACCCCAAGGTCTCTAATGTCAGGTCTTGACAATGCAAATAAAACAACTCAGAGATAATGTGAAAATGCTGGTAATCACAAAGGGACCTTACTACAAGCAAATACTGGACTCAACTTTACCAAATCTAGCAATATGTTGATGATTTAAATCTTAAATTTAACCCAGATAATAAAGAAATAGAAAAAGATAAAAGGTTTCAGAGATAATTCTTAGACTAATTCTAACCCTAAGATTGAGAATGCAAAAGATAAGATGCTCAAAATGGACCGATCCCTCAGAAACTACTTTATGTTCAACCCAGATAAATCTGCAATCTTATAGGAATAGTGCAATCTTCTAAGGTGTTAAAGATTTTCAAATCATGCATACTCATTCAAGACAACCCTATTGCATTTTGAAATGAACAAACATTCATAATTGAACTAAGCACAATTTTAAGCCCAGGCTAACTTTGCAAAGCAGCTAACAATCAGCTAATTGCAAAAAGTATGGACTAGAGATCGCTGCAAAAATTTCAAGCATAAAACCCTAAGCATCACCAAACCATCTAACAATGAACTTAAGCAATTTTAAAGATAGAATATCAAGAACCATGCCAGATAAAACTCAACACAAGAAAGATACCAAATCACAATATCCTTTCTTATATTAAATCACCCAAAATGGCAACAATTTCAGTCTTCTGTTACAACACTTGCTTGAAGATGAACCCTAATTATTGCTCTTACAATTCACTCAAAATGTGAAGTCTTCTAACTTTGTATTACTATTCTATTCTATATTCTATGTATTCTATATGTTACAAATGAGGCACCATGCAAAATTTATAGAGAAACCCCCAAGATAGGTCAACCCAAATAGGGTTTACAATAATAAATGCCACAAAATAGGTCAACCCAAAAGATATTTGAAAATAACATGAAATGTGCAATTTGCACCAGTTTCATCCAAGTCAGCCTAGGTCTCAAAGAACTTGATCCAATGCATGTGAAGGAAGAGAAGAAATAATGGGAAGCACAAACTTTGATGTAGCCCTATATTAACTACTTCCCATCCTTGTCCTTAGCACGCTCCACTTCACCATGCACTGCCAATAATACTCTATCTAATTCAGAAATAGGTGGCACAGGAAAAACCCTAACTTTCCTCTCAAGAGACTTGATGTCCTCTCTTGATTGCTTCACCGTACTATCCCAATTAGTCCTATTCGTTTGATACTTGTCAATGACTGCAATGTAAGTTGCAGCATCATCTAGCTAATGTTCAACAACTGGACCTTCATTGATTCGAGAGTAGACATCGCGCCACCAACTCCTTGATTGCTCCAAACTGAGATGCTTCGGAGCAAATTTCTCTCACTGTTATGATTTCAAAGAAGGAGATACACTTATCATAAATGCAAGTCAAACTGTCCTCAATCTGCTTCCCCTATTTGTGTATCTTCTTCAAGGCCCTTTGCCTCATTTGCAGAATCTCAAACCATTCCCAAGGCTCTGGAACCCTTGAGAAAGGAAGAATTCCATCCTTCACCAGTTGATCCTAAGTGTGCTCCATAATTATCTTTGTTTTCTATAGCAGGAGATCTATATCCTCCTTATCCTAGGCAAGCACAATCTTAAGCCAATCAATTGACCTCATTGCATCCCCTGCAGTTGACAAGATGCCCTTGATGGCACCATCTCCCTTTGTCTGAACTCCTTGCAACCAACCGATAGTAGCATGTGTAGTGCCCTTCATTTTTTCAAGCTCTGAAATTGTCTCTTGAGGCAAGAAACCTGCTGCAGAGGAGGAAGAACCAATGGATTGCAAGGGTTTCATCAACTCTTGCAGGTACCTCTTTAGTCTCTCATTTTCCTTCCCCAACTCATGCTTAGTTTGCACCTCCTTCCTCAATTTGCCAATGATCACAACACTAGAGCCTTCATACTCTTCAATATCTTGTTCCATGGAAGCATGCCCTAAATCGATGGTTTGCACATGATAATCCTTTGTAGTCACCCCATCTCTATCTTTATTTGGAGCAAGAGTAGCAATATGGGTCACCTTGTTATTTTCTCCATCTCTTCCAATTCTAGAAATGACTCTGGCTTTGTTCATTGTATTTCCTTTCCCAATGTTAGCTAGTAGGTCATCCCAATTGGGAGGAAATTCCTCCACTATAACCAGTTTGCCCTTCAACATCTTATCCAACCAACCTGGAATAGTGGATTCTCTCTGCACCCTATCTTGCCTATCCTGTTCCTATTGAACACTGGGTGCATCCTTTTCAATACTTGGCTCTTCAGTGATCTCCCTAGCTGAATCCTCCTTTTCTGTACATTGCTTCTCCCCTTTGTCCTATGCTGGTGAGGGAATCTTGGCCGGTATCTCCTCCTTTTGAGGGGATTTATCCCCATGAACCTCTGTAGGAGAATCTGCATAAGCCACCAAAGGAGACTGTATTACTTTATCTATTTCTGCCTCTATATTGTAGAGATCTCCCTCCTGGAATTCTTCTTCTCCAAAATCCTTAGGATCTTCAACATTCTTTGGTTCATCTGGCAAACTGCTAGTCTCTTGAGAAGGGGGAATGTCTTCATGTTAAGTGACAGGAGTAGTCATAGGAACACTTCATTTTAGTGCAGCATCCTTTGGGGAAGGAGTTCTTGACCTCCTCATATATACTTGTGTCTTCTCCCCTGCACTCTCTACCTCCACCTTAGGTGGCTCAAATTCCTTATCTGTCCTAGAAGTTTCCTTTTCCTTTTGTGACAATTTCACAAGTCTTCTTTTCTTGGATAAAGGAGCAGTGGCATCCACTTATTCCTTTTCTTGCTCATCTTTCTTAGCCCCGTTTCTCCTTGAGACATGCCTTCTCTTCTTGGCAATGGCCTTTCTTTGTTTTCCTGCTTCTACTACCTCTTCTGTATGAAAATCTCTAATCTTGATTTTGAAAGGAGAGCCCACCTTGGCCTTACCTTTGGGATCCTGCTCATGTGACTCCTCAGAAGCAAAATGGGACTCCAAGTCTCCCGTTAAGTCATAGGTGCACTGTACACCTTCACCCTCCAATTCTAACATCTTGTGCTTAAGCCACAATTTGGTGTACTTAATCACTGGAGTCATGATTTATTCTAACTCTGTCTTTTCTTCCTCCATCCAATCAAATTCTCCAACTGGCTTGTCCTTCACAGCCTCAAAGATGTGACCCTGAGTCAGATTCCCATCCTCTTCAACTTGATCAAGAATTGCCTTTATATTATATAACCGCACTAAGTCCACTGGCAACCTTGAGAACTTCTTCTTTCTAACTTCGAATTCATCACTAAGGCTAGCCCAATAGTCTTCAATGTTATCCTTGTGACTATATTCCCTGGTAGCCTTCCTCTGTGCTTCACTAGTTGTATCAAACGTGGCCCTTTTGGAATAGAAGGAGAGACCAAGAGTGCTCATCTCTTCTTCAGAAGCATGGGATGATTGGATAGAAGGGCATACCTCATTAGTACCTATCTTCAGAGGGAAGTCATTACCAAATCATGTCTTATGTTTCTCCCCCTTCACAATCACATCAAAATCACATATTTTCCTTGTGACTTCTAGCAATATGACATGGTTTGTTGGGTACCTTGGAAGTCTGTAGGGAGCCCTCTAACAACCATCAATTCTTATGTAAGAAAAGGTAGGGAACTGAATGAACCAAGCTCCAAACCTTTTGAGCAATTCCTTGGCATTGTCTGAAATCTAACATGTTCAGCACCCTGCAACAACCTAGTGATGTACATGGTGAATGCATCATTCACCCTCCTATAGATTCCTCCACCCAAGTGTAGTTGTAGATATACTTTATAGATTACATCTTGTCCAAACACACCCCTGGTGCTCAGTCCCTTGTATGGGTGAAATCTTTCAAGTGCATACACCAAATAGGAAGTCATGGTGAAGGCCTTTGTCTACAGGACATTGCACATTTTCTAATGAATTACTGCACTTATAGCACCTGCCCAGTGGTAATCTATACCTTGCTCCATCCGAGCAATAACATTAAACATCCAACTCTCAAATACTCCTGCACTTTTCAATCCGACCAACCTGCTGAGGAGTGTGATGGCATCGTAATACTCTCTCCTGAATTTCAGTCTGACCAGCTACTTGGGCAGCTTGGAGAAATGAGACTTGGGCTTCTCCAACCAAGAGTTGATAACCTGTTGGGATTTAACAACATTCTCCTCATAATACTTCTTGGCCGAATCCATATCAAAATCCACAACATGGGACCAATCAGGCATGTCAAAGGTCCGAGTTATGGACACAAGTTCAAAGTTCACCAAAATCCTTCCCTGGGGACCAATTATTCTTTGTGTACCCCTGTCATAAAGCCTAGCACACTCAAGCACCAACTCATAACACTGGACTGTAGAAGGAAATCCAACCACATGCGCTAACCTAGACTCCAATGCCCTTCTAGCCAACAAAGGGAGATTTTGTGCTACCATTCCTGCCTTGAAGTCCTCATAGTCCCACATTCTAACATTTGTATCAGTGATCCCTAACTAGACGGAAGTCAGCCTACTTTCAGGGATTCTACTCTTTATATCCATCTTCACTCTCTCTGCCTCGGAGCTAGCCGAACCTTCAACACCTAGATCCATCACCTTTCCCTTGCCTTTCCCAACAACAACTTGTCCCGATCTTTCCTACAAACAATAAAGACACAAAAGTAAGATCCATGATAAGCAAAGTGTCTAAAATCCATATTAAATCAACCATCTCAAAGTTTGGGTTTTAACCTCCCTCACAAAATCCGGATTGGAGAGGAATTTTGAGGAAATCCAAACCATGCAGAACTCAGCGAAACATGCTTACAAATATCCATATAATCATTTAATAAATCAATATAACCAAGGAATCATTTAATATAACTTAGCATAAGTTCATTTAATCATTGAATGCATAATCACCAAGTAAATCCTCATTTAACTATCAAATTCTTCATTCTCACAAAACCTCGATAAAATCCGCCTTAGACAGAAATCCCCGAGAATGGCAACAATTTAAACAATCTGGGAGAATGAAGGAGGTGTAGAACATTCGGGAAAATCCTGAGGGTGCAAATTTTAGCGAAGTCAATACAATGTTACCACTAAAGCCCAATTTTGGGAGAACGACCAAGCAACGGACCCCGGGGAAATCCAGAGGTAGCGGAAATCTGCGAGACAGGTAAAAACCCGGATTAAAGCACATTATGAAGAACAAAGAGAAAATAGGAAAACTTGGGGAATTCTGACAGATGGGGAATTCCGTGAAGACACTGAAAGCCTGAATACCTTCGTTTCTCTCATATTCACCCAAATAGATCAAATGATCATGAATTTAAGGACCCATAACTCGATGATAACTTGACCTAGACCTCCAATGGATCAACCTTGAATTCAAAACTCACCTCCTAGTAAATTTAGAGGGATTGGCTATGCCCTAGGTCGAAAACCCTAAACCTTCCGCCATGAATGCATAGAATAGCTCGGGCACAACTTGCTTGCTCGCAAGGATAGAAAGTTTGTGGCAAATACAAGCAAGCTACCCGAGATAAAATTGAAAGGCAAGCTCAAAACAACCACCCAGGAATGGCACTCAAACATAATGGAAAATTCCCTAGCTTAGAAATGCAAAATGCCAAACTGGCAAGACATAAACCCCAAAACGTCGAGGAATCACGTACATTCAGCAAGAAAGAGCGTAGCAATGAACATCATGGAAGTGCACAAAGTAAGGCAATCCATCAAAAGAGAGAGACAACATCGTATACATACCATGAAGAGAAATCGAAACCCAGGAAGCTGGCAAGAAACCCTAAAGCTCGAAAAAAATGCAAATAATATTCAGGAAATCCAAATGCAACAATCGAATCCACTTCCAAACGCGCAATCCAGCAACACACCTTAGGTTCAAGAACTCCAAACTCAAATGGAAAGCAAACAACAAAACTCAAATGGCATAAAACTTCCCACAAACCAATATAACACTGCCCAAGAAGTCATGCAATCACCCATTAATGCGATCGACAAGACAACTTAGACCAAACCCAGGAATCCGACAGAGCAACGGACCTCGAAAAAATTCGGACATGACGGATTTCCGCGGACGACCAAAATCCTCAGACTCAATGAAAAGCAACCACCACCGGGCTCCGAAAGGAAACCGAGAATTTCTGACCAGGGTGGATTTTCTCGAAAATAGTGAAAACCCGGAATGAACCCAAAACTTAAGGTTTTCAATATAAATCACAAATGGACTATTCCAATGGGTAAGATGAATATTAAAGAACATGCCGAAGCAAGTGAAACCCCAAAAATAGAAAGGCAAGGCACCAAAAGCAAAAACCAAAAAGGCAAAAAATAGGGTCCCTACTTTCAGTGGGCGTGTGTGCAAAAACTGCACAACAAATGACGACTCCGCTGGGGAAATGCTCCAGAGCATTTCAAGAAAAAATTGGAATCAAGAACCCAGAATCTCTGGTTTCAGTCCTTACATCAGGATACCTATGAACAAATTTTCAGAAACCGCAAGTAAGAAGACCTTTTCCTATACCAGGGTCCAAGTGTGTGTATTTGCATTCATTTCCTATTCCTTAGGTGCAACAGGAACCATAGCAAGTCTGACCGGGCTACATAAAAGCTCTAACTTCAAAAACAACCTGGATGGATCCTCACTGCTAGCCAGGCATCCATATCCTCGGTGAGGTTATCGCTATGACACTCCCAAGCATAGCTCTACTGCAAGCCAGACGTCTATAGCCCCGGTAGAGATACTAGGATACCCCTAATAAGGTGAAGGTTATTTTGATTTTCAACACTCTCTTCTTTATTTTTTAACATTTTCATAAAACCTTCCTGTCACCTCGTAAGTAATGAAACTTACACTCAGGGATGAGGAACACAGTGGCACTGAAACAGAATATAAGATTTTTCACCAGGCCAAATTACATAGGAACCGTATGCAATTCAATTTTTTTAAAAAAAAAATTAGGGTGAAGTGTGAGACCCAAATATATTCTAAAGTTCATCCAAAACAAGTGACTCTAATTGTAAGTACAAGGGACATCAGATAAAGGAAATCCACCACTTGACTCAGAAAATTGATTAGAGCTTGTAAAAGAAACCTCCAGAACAACCCCAGGTGAATAACCCATTATACAGATGCAACGGCCCCAAGAAAGCAAGAAACCAAAAGCAAAAAACAACACGGAAATCAGAAAACAAAACCAACCAAAGCAAACCCACACTAACCAAAGAAAACAAGCAAAGCAGAGAAGAAATCAAACCTACTCTAACTATGTACAAGGACGAGTTGCAAACAACTCAAGATTGGAAGTAATGCTTCAAATACTGCCCATTTACAGGTGGCGGGATATCCTCACCAGTGAGGGTTTTCAAGCGAAAAGCATTATCTCCCAAAATTTCTGAAATCTGGTAAGGGCCAAGCCAGAGTTTATCAAATTTACCATGCTCTCCCTTACGGTCATGGGCCTTATCCCAGTAGAGAACCAAGTCAGAGATTCTAAAGGCTTTCACCTTAGCTCTCTTATCAAACCATCCTTTCACTACGCCCTAATGTTTATCAAAGTTTTCTAGGGCTTCATCTCTTTTCTCTTCAAGGTGTAACAACTCAACCAAACGGGCTTCACGCTTATCCTCCTCATTATAGTATTCATTAATGAACTACAGGGTAGGGATCTTCAATTGGATGGGAAACACAGGTTCCAAACCATACACTAGGTGATAAGGAGAGGTTCCTATAGATGCCTTCTGTCTTGTACGGTCTGCGCAGAGAGAAAATCGAAGCTCGGTGTGCTAATCCTTAGGATTTTGTTTTAGCAACTTACGGATGACTGCCAAGAGATTCTTATTGGAAGACTCAGCTAGACCATTACCCTAAGGGTAGTAATTGGATGCAAATTTTTTGACAATTCCATGATCAAAAACCCAATTAGAAATTTTTAGTGATGCAAATGCAGGACCATTATCACAAACTAAAGACAGTGGACAACCAAAACGATTAATAATATCTGACTCAAGGAAATTGATTACCACATCTGAAGTACATTGTTTACAGGCAAGAGTTTCAGTCCATCTAGTAAAATAATCAGTTATGGTGAGAATATACCTGTGGCCCGCAGAAGATGGAGGATTAATTAGACCTATGAAGTCCATTCCCCATTGGGTGAATGGTTTTACCTCTATGACCGGCTAAAGTGGAAGGGTTGCATGCTTTTCCTTACTTGCTGTAGTTTGACATATATGAAAAGTCCTCACATGGTGGTGTACATAATTAAATAAAGTAGGCCAATAATAGTCTACCTTTAGGATCTGACTGGCAGTGGATAATACAGAACCATGGCCTGTGCCATATCTTCATGGAATTCAATCATCACTCTAGTAGCTTCTTCCTTGCCTAGACATCTTAAGTATACACCCTCATGATTTTTCTTATACAAAATAGCTCCTTTCATCATAAAACTTCCACTCTTCAGGTGCAGGGCTCACCTCTGAACTGCATTAAGGTGATCAGGATATTGTTGGTTCAACAAATAATAAATGATTTCATCATACCAGTCTCCCGGAGATACCTCCTGAAGATAATAGTGCTGGGCTGTGAGATCACGACCTATCTCAGCCATTGTCTTCATCAGTCCTTGTCCTCTCACTAATTTCATAGGTTGAATCTCTATATCATATTATTGCAACATAGTCACCCATTTGGCTCTTCGTTCACCTAGCTCATTCTGCATTAACAACAGCTTCACCGTAGGATTAGGCACTATGGCAAAAACCTTGTTCCTCAAAATATAGTGTCTGAACTTTTAAACTGCTCTGACCAAGGCATAGGCCTTCTTTTCAATGTAATACCCCTCTGTTTTGTTTCTTGTTCAAGTTGCTTTATGCTATGTTTGATTGCAATTACTTTGATACTGGATACATTTTGTTATGATGTTTTGATCGTTACTATCGAATGACAAATATTATTGTGGGATGTAGTTATCCGATTTTGTTTCATATGCATTATGGATTAATGATGTTGTAGAGTTAACATGAGATGTTATTATGAGATTATAGGAATTATGATGGAAGTCTCAGTTTCGATGAGTGTATTGGTGAAGAGGACGAGTTCGCATCACTTGCTTGCGAGCGCCCTGCGAATCCGTAATTCCTTCTTCACGGTGTGTATTATATGCTTGATATATCGTATGATGTTGTTTACTTGGTTGCAGGATTGCAGGTACATGACATCGACTCCACCTGGTTTCACAGGTTTGAGCATGTCGATCCAACAGTTAAGTTGAACGGGAGATAGTAGCTAGGTAACATGTGTCAATTCTATACCCTAGCCTTAGTGTGTCATCAGTTGTGTGTGTTGAGTCATTGTCTATCTTGCTTTGATGTTATTTCATTCTGAAGCATTCTTAATTTGGAAATAGATATTTAGAATAATTGCATTTAAATCATGTTGATGGTTATTTAACTTAAATAATGCAATGTGGATAAAAGTTTATATTAAAATTAATTAATTATATTTAAATTATTTAATTAATTAAATTTAATCCAAGGGGGTTGAGTTTAGTTATTAAATAATTAAATTAATTAATTAAACGTGATGCAAGAGAATGAAAGGAAATAAAAGAATTAAAATTAAATTTGGAATTTAATTCCAACGTGTGAGAATTAAATTTGAAATTGTAATTAAATGTTTATTTGGGAAATTGGTTGCAACTTTGAAAATTAATTTATTATTTGAAATTGCATTTTAAATTGAAAGTGGGTTTTGAAAAGTGAAATTGAAATTGAAATTAAAAATTGAAAGTGAAATTGAAATTGAAAATTGAAATTGAAAATTGAAATTGAAATTGAAATATCTAATTTGCATGTAATGTGAATTAGGGTTGTAAATATTGAAATTGAAATTGAAATTGAAATATCTAATTTGCATGTAATGTGAATTAGGGTTGAATTAGGTATTTTTGATTTATAAGAATATATGTTTTAATTTTAGGGCAGAAAAGTTTTTTAGAAAAATACATTTTTACAGCAGGGAAGAAATTTTGGAAAATTTGCACAAGGGTTTGAAGAAAGTTTGATTGTAGAATTGATTGAAGGAAAGATTGTTTGCATTTGTTGGATTTTGGATTGGATTCATTGGAAGATTGAAGAAAATTTAGGAAATCTTTGGAGGAGGCTTGCATCAGAAATTCATCTCTTCCTGTAGCTTCTTGTACCAGGTTTTCCTCTTTGTGTTTTATTGTTCTTGATTGTTTTTTTTTAAATAGTAATGATTAAAGATTTGTTTGTTAAATCTGTTTTAGAAAATAAATTTGATATTAGAAGAAAGGAATTAAATAAATTTACAGCCTTTGCTTGTGAAAATTCTTGAGTGAAAATTGTGAAAACCTTAGTTGAATTTAAATTATTTGGAGAAACTGATTTTATTGTTATTGAAATCAAACATAGAGATTGAACAATGCATTTAGAATGTTTTCAGAAAATGAAACTTTCTGTTTATTATCAAAAAAATGGATTTTAAAATCTGCAATATAATTATATTTTCATGGTAAAATGGTCTGATTGCATTGCCTATAACTTTACTTTCACAAACTGGGTTTTTAGGAAATTTAAAGAGTTTTTTCATTTTGAAATTTTCTTACCCCTGTCCAAAAATCGTAAATACCCAGATCGTATTTTTTGAGTTATGCTTGAATCATGAGACTGCTGTTAAATTATTTTCCCATGGCTATTCTGAAAATAAAATAATAATAAATTGATATCTATAAATATTAATATTTTATGTATTGTTATTATAATATTAAAATATTATTTAATAATATTTTCTATTATAATTTATAATACTAAAGTATTATATTTATTTATATTTTTTTAAATAAAATTTGTATATTAGATTAGTGGAATTAAAATTATAAACATATGGGAAAATTATTGTTTATTTTAAAATGGCATGTTAGAGTTTAATTGAAGGAGTTAAATATTTGATTTAAAGAATGCATAATTTAAAATTGAATTGTGAAATTTAAATTCATGTGTAAAAGGTCCAATTATTAATTTGACTTAATTGAAAAAATATATATTTATATTTTGGAATATTGATGATAAAGGATATTTTATTTTGAATTAATCAATTTGATATTCTGCAAAGATAGAAGATATGTTAATGATTAAATATATTTAAATATATTAATTTATATTTAGTATATATATATTGAAGGTATATATCCATTTGAGAGAATAAATAATATTTTATATTATTTTATTCTATTGTTTGTAAATTGGGTATTATTAGTGTTCTAAAAGAAATTATTAATATGTGTAGAGAAAAATGTTTTTTTTAATAGAAGTAATTAATTGATTTAAAAGGAAATATTTATTTTGTTAATATGATTGAAGAAAATATATTGTGATGTATATATATATCCATGAGTATTTTCAATCAGTATTTACCTTGTTTTATTTAAGTGCATGTGATTTAGTTTTGCATGAAGAATTTAAAAGATAAGTTTTGAATGCGTAGTCAAAGAGATAAGCCAAAAGATATTTTTATACATTGATGAAATTGCATGTTTTTAAATGGATAGTTGTAGAGACATAGATTCCGGATAGAAAATTGAAAAAATTGTTTGCAATAGTGTTAGTTTGCATTAGAAGTAAATTTAGGAACTATCTCTATTGAAAAAGGCAAATAGTTATTATGTTTTATTTCCATAGAACAAATTAATCGTTGGGATTGGAATATTAAAGAATCTATATAATTGAGTTTATTAATATATATGTTTGGTGTATATATAATATGGAGCATGTAAAATATGTTAATGGTAAATTCATTATCGTATTTCATTTTTATAAGATGTATGCAATGTATTATTGAATAGAGATTTGAAAATAGATTGATTAGTGTATATGGAAAATGGATAGAGAAACAATATGTTATTATATTAAAGTTATTGAATGTTTTAAATAAAAAATTGAATGAGATGTAAGATTTGGTTAAGAAATGGAAAGAGTTACTTGCATGGATTTGTGTCGATTCAAAAGTAAATTAAGAAGTGTTATTGATGAGACAATCAATTATGTTATTTATTAATTTCTATTTAGATTAATTGAATCATTGTGATTGGATTATGAAAGAGGTATGGATTTAGTATATCCAAAAGTAGTATCTTTCTCATGATTATCTTAAAGGATTTAATTCTTTGTATTCAATAAAGGGAAGTAAGTTTAATTATTTTAGATTTTCAATAATAAAAAGGGAAATAGGGGTTATGATTATTTTAGATGATCTAGTTATCATGTCTTTGACTTTGTCAACACTACCTATTGAATGAATATGGATTTAGGAAATCCAAATATTAGATTTGATTGATGACTTGAATGCTTTTGTTGCTATGTCGTCAAGTTGCATTGTTGGTTTTGGGATTTAATGTTAGTCCTAAATTATAAGTCTTCCAGAAAAACTAAGAGGATAAGGGTTGTTGAATCTTTATGACATCCAATTGTTTCCCTTGGGTAGTGCATGGCGTCTTTTCAGTTTTACCCAGTTTTCATGAACGGGGATGTTTGCACCTCCTTGGTTTAGAAGCGGATTATGGGATCCGTGTCTGCTTGTATGGAGTGACCTGGTTATGTGGTTTCATCTTGTTGCCTCCTGTGAAAGGAGTGGACTATGTATTGTTGCCTCCAAGATGTTTGGAGTGAGATTTTTTGTACCTCCTGTGAAAGGAGTGGACTATGTGTTATTGCCTCCAAGATGTTTGGAGTGAGTTTCTATTATTTGTATCCTCCTTGTGTTGGAGTGGATTATGATGCCTAGTTGGTATGCACTTGTGGTTCCCTTGGTGGATTATTTGGGTGTGTGTTGTCGAATAGAAGAGTGGCTTTTGTTAGGCGCCAGAGCCCAAAGAGGTAAACTGGATAACCTTCAGGAGTGATTTAAACAAGTGATAATTAAAATAATGTACTTAGATGATTAGGATGCAGTTCACACTAATCAAGATAATTTAATCCTCACTCATAGACACAAGGGCTTGTTTAGACTTGGGATGAGTGAGAAGGCCTGGAATAGCAAGATCAACTATCTTGCTCTTGCGAGAGGTAGTTGATTCCGCATGAGTGAGTATGAGTGTCGGGATTTGGTTGAGGCCACTAGGATTACTTGTACCTGAGCCTATGAAGAATGCCCAGAGGAGATCTCATGACAAACCTTGCGATGACACTCTATCTATGACAACTGTTGTTAATTATTTTATGTGTATGATTATTTGAACATACTTGATCTACTTTATATCTGGAAGCAATGTGACCTATGTCAGTGATGTTGGAGTTGTACTTGTATTGTACTTGATTCGTACTTGTATGGTGAATGTGTTGTACTTGTTAATTCATTTGGTTGGTTATAACAGTATGAGTCAGTATGAGTCTATCTTTGGTTAGAGGTAGTAGATATTTGTCCATGTTACTTTGTTACTATCTCCTAGCATGGGGGGTGGGCCTTCGGGTACCACATTGGTTGGGTGGAACATGCACCAAAACCGTTGGGTCCCCATCGATCTTCAGTACTTGGTGGCAAGACATCCAGATGGACAGCTCGTGGTTCTCGTTGTTTATCTTGCATTGTAATATTTTAATTTGTATAAGTTATTTTATCCCTCTTATGATTATGAGGTGGAATTTTGTAATTGTAACCTTGAGTACTATTGCCTCATTTTGGGAATGAGTGATGTAACTATTGGTTTAAGATAATGTTTATGAGATTGTATCTCGGTTGATTATCTTATTATGTTATGTGATATTCTTATGATGTATGATGGTGATTTCATAAAGTTCATAAGGCTATGGTTATATGTAATATGTATATGTGGGTTTAAGTAATCCTAACCTTGTAGCTTTAGAGGTTGTTGTTAATTAGGAAGTGAATGTGTATGTTAAATGCATTTTATAAAAAAAAAAAATTCGCTTATGATGTTAATTGCAACTTCTTTTAAGGTTACTTGGCGGGGCATTACATTCAACATTGTGATATCTCAATTCTGCATCCTTTAAAGGAGTACTCATGAAGGCTATAGGATGCTCATCACCTTGATCAGACTTTTGGGTTAACATTCCAGCACACGAGTGATCGGAAACAAATGAATATATGTAAAAAGACTTAGCATAATCTAGACTCACCAACACTGGAGCCTCAACAATAGCTTTCTTAATTTCTGTAAATGTCTCCTTAGCTTCTGCATTCCATTCTACTTTTTCCTCATTTTTCAACATAGCATTCAATGGCTTCACTATCTTTGCAAATCCAGTGATAAATTTTCTAACAAAGTTAATCTTCCCAAAGAATGACTTCATTTCTTTCTTGCTTGTAGGAAGCTGAATCTTCAAGATGGCCTATATTCATTTAGGATCAAAAGCAATACCCTGTTATGAGATAATATGTCCTAGTAATTTTCCTTCTGACTCCAAAAATGCACTTCCTGGGGTTAAGTGAGATGCTAAACTCTCTGCACCTTTGGGATACTTTGCATAAATCTGTTATATGATTATCTCGTTTCTTAGAAAAATTGTCAAGTCATCCATATAAATAATGATGCACTTACCAATTATGTCCCTAAAAGCAATATCCATAGCTCTCTAGACTATAGCTCCAACATTGATTAACCCGAAAGGCATTCTTCTATAAGCAAAAGTTCCCCATTTTGTAGTGAAGGCAATTTTGTGCCTGTCTTCATATTGTACCATAACCTGGTTGTATCCAAAATAACCATCCAAAAAGGACATCATCTAAGATCCATTGACAATCTGAAGTACTTCATCCATTGAAGGAACTGGATAGTTATCCTTTTCCGATGCTCTCTTTAGATTCCTAAGGTCTACACATAGTCTGATTTCTCCATTCTTTTTTCTTACTAGAACCAAATTCACAACCCAAGTTGAATGCCTTACTGGAAATATAATTCGTGTTGAAATCAACTTCTGTACTTCCTTCTGAATGATGGGTTATAATAGAGAATTGATTGGTCTTTGTCTCTGTCTGAATGGTTTGACATTTGACTTTAAGGGGATGGTATGCGTAATGATTGAAGTATCATATGTCTTTAAATCTTCATAACTCTAGGCTATCACATCATGATATGTGTGCAAGGCATCAATAATCCCTTTTCTTTCCTTTTGAGTACAAACCTTACCAATAAAAACATTCTTCATGTCATTTGGTCTCTCCATATTATATGTTTCACAATGGCTGCTGAGAGACTCCCTTTTTGCTTATTGTTCCTGATCCCTTATCTTATCCAAATCAAAAATTCATTCAAGTTGCACCATACCTCTTAGGATAGTGTTGGTGTTCAGGTTAATGATCCCTCCCAAGTCCACTTTTGCCTCTTGAGGCTCTATCTCATCAATGACTTGAGAAGCAAACACATCACAACTTGTAATAAAATATAGAATATGCTTATCATCTTCAAATACTTGGAAGTTGGTAACGTTGTTAGATACTGAAGGTACTGGAGTGAGTTCAATAGTAAACTTATTCAATCCTAAAAGCGATAAAGGTTGTAGTGTGCTAGCAACCTGTGCCAGAGAGTCCGCAACTTGATTCCTACTTCGGGGAATCAACTGGATGTTGAAAGCATCGAATCCCTCAATAAGATCCCACACTCTATGCCTATAATTAGTCATCCTCGTATCACGGCATGAATATTGTTTCCTCACCTGATTGACTACCAACTTAGAGTCTCCAAAAACTTGTAATATCTTAACTTTCTTTCTTGATGCCATTAACAACCCATGGATTAAAGCCTCATACTCAACAAAATTATTAGTGCATTGAAATTGGAGTCTGTGAGCAGCAAAATAATTCTTACCTTTAGGAATAATCAATTCAAACCTTGCTCCAGCACCCTGCTTGGATTTGGATCCATCGAATCTTAATGTCCAACAGCCATCAGGCTCCAATCGCTTTGAGTTATCCTTATTCTTCCTGCAGTCAGGAGGCTCTTCAGGAAGCATTGGGCCTTTACCCTTATCATGATTTAACTCCTTTTGTATATTGAATCTAACATTTGGGATTGGGTTAATGTATTTTTGTACCTATTCCACAACAGTCTAACATAAGTCACATTCCAGCTCAGAGTGAGAAGCATCATGAACTCGACACCAATTTGGGAGCAATAGTTCTTCAAAAGTCATACTTCCTCCCAGCTGGATCTAATTCTCCATACACCTCTGGATGAATTCTTGAAAATTATCCAGCAAATTGAACTACCTGTCCTCTTGGTCATCTGTTTCATCCGCTTGTTCAGTCAGTATTCTAGAACCATTGATCTCTGATATGAATTCATCTAAGGGGCCCTGCAACATAAAGAACTCTTCATTATCTAAGGCTGATGCAACCAACACATAATTCCCCATGCTGACCTCTGACACCAATACCTCATTTGAAATATTCTGGTATTTAGTGATTACATACTTCATCTTAGGTTCTCTTTCAATTCTGATCTGATTTGGAACTCCTTTCCATGGTAGCCACATATGAGAATGGTTTTTAGATGTATACCCATTCAATGCCTTGGTGAAATCCCGACCCAAAATCAAACCATAGGTATCAAGAATATCAGCAACCTGAATGTTGATCACCTGCTGCACCCTAGGACCTGATGCAAGCTGCGTGAGGATCATGTCTAATTCTCCTACTACACTTACTTCTATCTTGTCCAATTGAGTGACCTTCTTTTGAGAGGTTATAGGGGTAATACCTAATGCTTTACAAACAACAAAAGGCATAACATTTGTAGATGCCCCTGAATCCAGAAGATAATTATGCAGATTCTTCCCAAAAATATGAACAAAAATTAGGAAAGGAGGGGTTTCCATCTTGCCTTGAAACAAAATCAACTAGGTTTCAGCTTGTGCAACTTGACCCTTATCTTTATCTCTCCATTTGTCTACAGGTGGGACCTAACCTCTAGATGCCTATGAACTAGAAGATCTGGCAATAGCTTCATTAGCAGTGACTCCCGGTGGTGTTGTGTTTGAATTGAATGACCCCAAGACTGCATTTCTAATAGCAGGGACTCTTAATAAATCAAAAGCAGAAAGACTTACTTTTAATTTTTTGAATTTTTCAGTCACATACTCGCCCAATTGCTCCACATTCATATTAGCATGGGTTTCCTTATAGCCACCAGCCTGTCTATCCTTTGAAACTTCAACATTGTTTCCCTTTGACAAGTACTATGCTGGAACATGGGGATAAGGTGGATTATTACTAGCTTGTGGATCTGGTGGAGTAGTAAAATTGTTGGGAGGGATAGAAGTAGTGAAGGGGCCTCTAGCATGTGGACTCCTGTTAGGCCTATTCCTCAAATCATATTTCTTTGCTGGTTGCTGAAACATCTGAACTTTTTCAACGCCAACTTCCTCCTCATCCAAGGGACCATTATCATTCTCATCTTCCTCATTAAACAACTGAGAGATTTCATCCTCATTCATCACCTGCTCTGCCTCATCATCCTGATCGCTGGACTCTTCTTCTGGTTCATTCTCCTCACCTTTTGGGAATGGGGCATGATTAAGTACCAATACTGGAGAATCATAAGGATTTGAGGGCACAATCTCCTGACTACTGGAATTGTTCTCAACTTCATATTGGAAGATGGACGCAACAGTCTGAAACTTAGTGCAATCTAACTCAGAATGTTGGCTTGTCTTATGGAGCTTGCACCATCTAGACAAAGCTTCCTCTACCAAATATACACCACTTGGAGGCTTCTCCTGAGTAGAAGGCCGATCCAATGGAGTGAGAACCCCTCCATTATTAGGTCCAATATTCCATGGCCTATTTTATCTAGGTGGTTGCCTTGTATCGATTCCTTGTCCACCTTGTTGTCCCCTGTCATAATTCTGGCCAGAGCCTTTCCCTCTGTCATAATTCTAACCAGAGCATTGTCCTCTATCAAAATTTTGATTTCTCTCAAAATATTGTCCTATATCAAAGTTATTGTTCTCTCTTTTGTAATTAGATTGCATGTTATTCTGAGTAGCCTAAAGTTGGCTATTCTGATTTCTCAAATAAGTCACCTCCATATTCAGTTTCTTCACCTACTCAGACAATTCATCTAGCCACTCCTTATCCAAACCATTAGGTGGTGTTGAATTCGTATTACTAGGAGGGTATCCAAGTATTCCTCTAGAACCAACAGCCTGATTCAAAACTTTTGAATTTTTCAAATACATAGGCAAACCAGCCTGCTGCTACGGATGAAGGGGTAGATTGGCCCTTTGCTGAGGATAAGAGGTCATAGGCTGAGCTTGATTTATTGGTGGACCTGGATGAGGGACCAAAGGCAATGAGGGTATCGGATTCATTATGGGAGCATGATTAGTCAAAGCCTGGTTGAGGGCTTGGACTTGTCTAGGGTGAGCATCTAGTCCTAAGGATGGTAGAGGTACTGATAAATGTTGCCTCAAGTCCGTGTTGACCTTAATAGCCTTTGTATATGCAGTGAGAAAAGTAGTTGGGGGATTAGTCTTCCATTTAAGGAAGGTGGCTATAAGGTTGTCCAAGGATTCAAAGTAAACTTCTAGGGCAGTGTCTTCATTTCCAGCATAAGGTGCGTGGAGTCTAGTGTATGCTTGGTGGAACCTATTGTTGAATAATCCTATAGGTTCGTTAACTTGTCTTTTTACCCCAATAAACTGCATGTATAGCTCATTAGTACTAATGGGAATCTTAAACTTCTGTAGAAATACGTAGAAATACAGTTTCTAGCTCTGCCCAATTATGGATGTAAGCAACAAGTAAGTGGTTATACCAATAAAAGGCCTCTTCCCCGAGGGAATAAGGGAAAATCCTGCATGCAACATTTTCATGATTAATTCCTCTATCCCTCAGACAGGTTTGGAAAATCCTGATATGCTCTTTTGCCGTCCTGTTGGGATCATGAATATGGAACTTAGAGAAAAAATGCTCAGGGTTCTTGGGCATGACATTGTAATTATTGAAAATCAATGGAGATGGGTTGTTGGCAAGGAGAGCCATTGGTGGAGGTGGGGGCGGTAATGGCTGATTTATGGCTGGTTGGGGTTGCGGAATAGGAATTACTTCATAATCGGATGAGGATGAGGGTGATGGGGATGATGGAAGTAGTTGAGCGGATGATGATTCTTCCCCTCTTCTGGTCCTTCTTGACCTAGTAGGGGCTTGCAATTCTTGAAATTTCTTTTCTCCTGGAGTAGATCCGGTTCTTCTTCTGAGCCTCTCAGGAGAAATGGCGTTGAGAAAATGCTCTAGCTTGCTTATTCAAGGCCCTCCTTCTAGCACCAATCTATTGATGGTGTTTTCTGCATAGAAACAACTCAGACAGAATATGATATCCTATCTTTCTTGAAAGGTAAATCTCTATGGAAAAACAGATAACCCCAAGGTCTCTAATGTCAGGTCTTAACAATGCAAATAAAACAACTTAGAGATAATGTGAAAATGGTGGTAATCATAAAGGGACCTTACTACAAGCAAATATTGGACTCAAATTTACTAGATCTAGCAATATGTTGATACTTTAAATCTTAAATTTAACCCAGATAATAAAGAAATAGCAAAAGATAAAAAGTTTCAGAGATAATTCTTAGACTAATTCTAACCCTAAGATTGACAATACAAAAGATAAGATGCTCAAAATGGACCGATCCCTCAGAAACTACTTTTTATTCAACCCAGATAAATCTACAATCTTAGAGGAATAGTGCAATCTTCTAAGGTGTTAAAGATTTTCAAACCATGCATATTCATTCAAGACAACCCTATTGCATTTTGAAATGGACAAACATTCATAATTGAACTAAGCACAATTTTAAGCCCAGGCTAACTTTGCAAAGCAGCTAACAATCAGCTAACTGCAAAAAGTATGGACTAGAGATCGCTGCAAACATTTCAAGCATAAAACCCTAAGCAACACCAAACCATCTAACAATGAACTTAAGCAATTTTAAAGATAGAATATCAAGAACCATGCCAGATAAAACTCAACACAAGAAAGATACCAAATCAAAATATCCTTTCTTATATTAAATCACCCAAAATGGCAACAATTCCAGTCTTCTATTACAACACTTGCTTGAAGATGAACCCTAATTATTGCTCTTACAATTCGCTCAAAATGTGAAGTCTTCTAACTTTGTATTACTATTCTATTCTATATTCTATGTATTCTATATGTTACAAATGAGGCACCATGCCAAATTAATAGAGAAACCCCCAAGATAGGTCAGACCAAATAGGGTTTACAATAATAAACACCACACTATAGGTCGGCCCAAAAGATATTCAAAAATATCATGAAATGTGCAATTTGCACCAATTTCATCCAAGTCGGCCTAGGTCTCAAAGAACTCGATCCAATGCATGTGAAGGAAGAGGAGAAATAATAGGAAGCACAAACTTTGATCTAGCCCTATATTAACTACTTCCCATCCTTGTCCTTAGCACGCTCCACTTCACCATCCATTGCCAATAATGCTCTATCTAATTTGGAAATAGGTGGCATAGGAAAAACCCTAACTTTCCTCTCAAGAGACTAGATGTCCTCTCTTGACTGCTTCAACGTACTATCCCAATCATTCCTATTCGTTTGATACTTGTCAATGACTGCAATGTAAGTTGCAGCATCATCTAGCTGATGTTCAGTAACTGGACCTTCATTGATTGGAGAGTAGACATTGCGCCACCACCTCCTTAATTGTTCCAAACTAAGATGCTTCAAAGCAAACTTATTTCTCCCTGTCATGGTTTCAAAGAAGGAGGTACACTTATCATAAATGTATGTCAAAGTGTCCTCAATCTGCTTCCCCTATTTGTGTATCTTCTTCAAGGCCCTTTGCCTCATTTGCAGAATCTCAAACCATTCCCAAGGCTCTACAACCCTTGAGAAAGGAAGAATTCCATCCTTCACCAGCCGATCCTTAGTGTGCTCCATAATTGTCTTCATTTTCTGCAGTAGGAGATCTATATCCTCCTTATCCTGGGCAAGCACAATCGTAAGCCAATCAATTGACCTCATTGCATCCCTTGTAGTTGAAAAGATGTCCTTGATGGCACCATCTCCCTTTGTCTGAATTCCCTGTAACCAACCGATTATAGCATGTGTAGTGCCCTTCATCTTTTCAAGCTCTAAAATTGTCTCTTGAGGCAAGAAACCTACAACAGAGAAGGAAGAACCAATGGATTGCAAGGGTTTCATCAAATCTTGCAAGTACCTCTTTAGTCTCTCATTTTACTTCCCCAACTCATGCTTAGTTTGCACCTCCTTCCTCAATCTACCAATGATCACAGCACTAGAGCCTTCATACTCCTCAATATCTTGTTCCATGGAAGCATTCCCTAAATCGATGGTTTGCACATGATAATCCTTTGCAGTCACCCCATCTCTATCTTTATCAAGAGCAAGAGTAGCAATATGGGTCACCCTATTATTTGCTCCATCTCTTTCAATTCTAGAAATGACTCTGGCTTTCTTCTTTGTCTTTCCTTTCCCAATGTTAGCCAGTAGGTCATCCCAATTGGGAGGAGTGTCCTCCACTATAACCAGTTTTCTCTTCAACTCCTTATCCAACCAACCTGGAATAGTGGATTTTGTTTGCACCCTATCTTGCCTATCCTGTTCCTGTTGAACACTAAGTGCATCCTTTTCAATACTTGGCTCTTCAGGGATCTCCCTAGCTGAATCCTCCTTTTCTGTACATTGCTTCTCCCCTTTGTCCTATGCTGGTGAGGGAATCCTGGTCGATATCTCCTCCTTTTGAGGGGATTTATCCCCATGAACCTCTGTAGGTGAATCTGCATAAGACACCAAAGGAGACTGTATTACTTTATCTATTTGTACCTCTATATTTTAGAGATCTCCCTCCTAGAATTCTTCTTCTCCCAAATCCTTAGGATCTTCAGCATTCTTTGGTTCATCTGGCAAACTGCTAGTCTCTTGAGAAGGGGGAATGTCTTCATGTTCAGTGACAGGAGCAATCATAGGAACACTTCCTTTTAGTGCAACATCCTTTGGGGAAGGAGTCCTTGACCTCCTCATTTATACTTGTGTCTTCTCCCTTGAACTCTTTACCTCCACCATAGGTGGCTCAACTTCCTTATCTGTCCTGGAAGTTTCCTTTTCCTTTTGTGACAATTTCACAAGTCTTCTTTTCTTGGATAAAAGAGGAGTGGCATCCGCTTCTTCCTTTTCTTGCTCATCTTTCTCAACCCCTTTTCTCCTTGAGACATGCCTTCTCTTCTTGACAATGGGCTTTATTTATTTTCCTGCTTCTACTACCTCTTCTGTATGAACATCTCTAATCTTGATTTTGAAAGGAGAGCCCACCTTGGCCTTACCTTTGGGATCCTACTCATGCGACTCCTCAGAAGCAAAATGGGACTCCAAGTCTCCCATTAAGTCATAGGTGCACTGTACACCTTCACCCTCCAATTCTAACATCTTGTGCTTAAGCCATAGTTTGGTGTACTTAATCACTGGAGTCATGATTTTTTCTAACTCTGTCTTTTCTTCCTCCAGCCAATCAACTTCTCCAACTGGCCTATCCTTCACAGCCTCAAAAATGTGACCCTGAATCAGATTCCCATCCTCTTCAACTTGATCAAGAATTGCCTTTATATTATATAACCGCACTAAGTCCACTGGCAACCTTGAGAACTTCTTCTTTCTAACTTCGAATTCATCACCAAGGTTAGCCCAATAGTCTTCAATGTTATCCTTGTGACTATATTCCCTGCTATCCTTCCTCTGTACTTCACCAGTTATATCAAACCTAACCCTTTTGGAATGGAAGGAGAGACCAAGAGTGCTCATCTCTTTTTCGAAAGCATGGGCTGACTGGATAGAAGAGCATACCTCATTAGTACCTATCTTCAGAGGGAAGTCATTACCAAATCTTGTCTTATGTTTCTCCCCATTCACAATCACATCAAAATCACATATTTGTCTTGTGACCTCCAGCAATATGACATGGTCTGTTGGGTACCTTGGAAGTTTGTAGGGAGCCCTCTAATAACCATCAATTCTTATGTAAGAAAAGGTAGGGACCGAATGAACCAAGCTCCAAACCTTTTGATCAATTCCTTAGCATTGTCTGAAATTATAACATGTTCAGCACCCTACAACAACCTAGTGATGTGTATGGTGAATGTATCATTCACCCTTCTATAGCTTCCTCCACCCAAGTGTAGTTGTGGATACACTTCATAGATTACATCTTGTCCAAACATACCCCTGGTGCTCAGTCCCTTTTATGGGTGAAATCTTGCAATTGCATACTATAGACACATAAAAATGTCCTCGTAATCATTTTTAAATCATTTCACATTTCATTCAATTATCCATATATTATAACCATTTATTCATAAGCATTTAAAGGCATCTATAAGACTTATTCATAAAATCATTTGATCATTTATCATTTACCATTTAAGCATAAATCACTAAAATATCATTGAATCATTTAATAATCTTTCCATTTATCCATTCATCTCATATGCATATTTTATGCATTTCCATTCAAATATTATATTCATAAAACCCATGTCCATAATCACTTCATTAAAACCATTTTCATAATAATTTATCCACCATAAAAATATTAATACATTAGTGCATTTACACATTTCATGCATTTGCATATTCATTTAAAATATCACAAATATTCATTAAATTATTCATTTACCACCTACATGCATTTATTCATTTCAATATTTTATCTCACCCATCTCATGCATGTGGGATATTTTCCTCCATGCCAATCTCTTATCCCACACTCCCTCCACAACTTGCATTCACCCTAAAGATTCCTATTTAAACAGGACTCTCTTCTCATTTTGACCCCTACACGAATTTGGAATACTTTTTCCCAATCACCATAGCCTCTTGTTGCATTTTGTGCTCACAAAAATCTGAGAGCAAATGCATAAAATAAGATCTTGGTGAAAGGGAGACAATGGAGTTATCTTCTTTTAAGTGCAGATTTTGATTTCTTTTAAGCAAGTTTGTGATCTTAGTGTAGTTGCATGTTTTTTGCTGGTTTGCATTTAAATTAGAATTACTCTATTGATGTGGACTGAAATGATGGTTCTTATTCCATAGAATCATGCATTTTTTTGGCTCTACAAAATGGTGAACCCGACGTGAACGAGCAATTGTTTCTTTGTTGCTTCATTTTTATTCTTGTCTCAGTTTTTTTGCTATTGTTGGATTGTGTAAAACCATATCAGCAGTATCAAACTTGTTGGAGAAGCATGAGAAACAAATGAAATCACGTTTTTCTTTTTGCTACCACATTTTTCTCATTACTGGATAGTTTGAAATGCCCAAAACATCTCTCAAATTGCCCTTTGGTCATGAAGAATGCCCCAGACATTGTTTTTGAGGTGAAAGAATTCATTTACAACAAGTAAAAGCTCTAAAAAAATAGCTTTGAATCAAAAAACGTGATCACCATACCCCCTGCACTGTTCTTCAAAGCTTTGAAAAAAACATCCGTTGGAAACATTAGCAAGTTTTTTTTTTGTTGTATTTTCTTCTTGCTACAGTGAGCATTCTCATTTATGCATCTTTGTCAAATTCCATAATTTGAATCTTATTTGGGTGCTTGATATTTTCTGCAGGTTCAGAGTTTGCAGCAAACAAAAATTTTCCATTTCTATTTTAAATGTTTCTGCAATAACTGTATTTATTTTTTGCAGGCTATTTTGAGGTATTCTGATGCATTATGTCAAAGGATTCATCTGTCATGTACATGTGTTCATCAGTCCATCAGAGCATTGCTGCATGTTTAAGATTTTAAAATTAAGTTTTTAGTTTAGTTTAATTTTTAATTTTTAGTTTTAAATTTAAGTTTTAGTTTAGTTTTAGATTAATTTTGACTTAGTTTTTAGACTAATTTTGATTTAGTTTTTAATTTAGTTTTTAGACTAATTTTTAACTTAGTTTAGAATTTTAGTTTCTAATTTCATTTAGATTTTTAATATTTAGATTTATTGTTTAGTTTATATTTTCTTCTTTACTTTTTAATTTAGCTTTAATTTAGTGTAGTTTCTAATTTTCCATTTAGTTAGATTTTTTTAATTTTATTTTAGAGTTCTTTTTTTTTTAATGTAGATCTTAAATGTAATTTTAGATTTAAATTAGATCTTAATTTAGATTAGATCTTAATTCATTTTAATTTAGATTTTAATTTAGAATTAATTTGAAACTAACTTTAGTCTAGATTTTTATTTTTTTTTAATCTAGATTTAAATTAACTTTAGATTTTGAATTTGATTTTAACTTTTAGTTAGATTAACTTTAATTTTAATTTTAATTAGATTAATTTTTATTTTAAATCAGATCTTAATTTTAATTAGATTTAGATTTTTTTAGATTTAAATTTTAACTTAGATTTAGCTTTTAGTTCTTAGTTTGGCTTTATCTTTTTAAATTAGATTCTAACTTTAAATTTAGAATAATGTTAGTTTTCGTTTTAGTTTAATTTTAGTTTTGGGTCTAATTTTATTAATTTGGGTTCTCTTGCAGGTTCGTTTGGCAAAGAACTAAAAATCAAAATATACGCTTGACAAAGATTGAAATCAAAACTACTAACAATATTTGGTGCAAAACGATTGACGAAGACATGATTTTGAAACCAATTGTCCTTTAAATTAGAAAACACTTCAATTGGTGCTTTAAAAATGAACAATTGTCTTCTCAAATCAGTTTAACTAGGGGTTCAATGAATATTGTTTGCTATGCTTGAAGGTGGTAGGTGATTATGCTCTCACCTTGTGCAAACTAGGTGATCAGAAAGCCAGACCCATCTATTTTATGTGTTACCCCGATTCAATAATCGAAGTATCCTCTCCCCTTGCACACTTGTGTGATCCTGGGTGCAAGAGAAATGGTTATTGACTCTAGAACTTGGGCCTGCCTTGGTGGGAAAAAGTACTCACCCCAAGGTGACTCAAACTGGCAACGGAGCTTTTTGGCCAAGCTACCCTCGACCGGTATATAAATGTGAATCATAAGGGAAAGCCTAGGATTACGAGTGCGGATATGTCATACGGACCAAGTAGTACTCCCCAAAACCCTGTTGAGCGTAACCTCTTCAGGCTGGAGTGCCTCCTAAATGAAGCTTAATCTTGTGCCCCATGTATGGCCACTCGAACGGGGGTCCCAAATTAAAAACCTTTGTGTAGTTGCCAAAATCCTTCTATTTGCTAGCGCAACACCGGTCGGTGTGAAGGCATCCACATCTTCGCAATTTTTAGTAGAGGTGATCAATCTGCCATGGGAGTTTCATGGGGGTTGGAAGCTTGGTTGGCCTGAGAAGTGAGTGCACTATAAGGGGGATCCCGTGCAGCCAAGCTTCTATATTCACATGCTAAGAATATGCAGTTGGGGAAACCCACATGGAATCTAGCAGATATTGTCGTTTCCAACCTTAGGATTTGTGCTTGTATTGTTAAACTCAAACACTTTGTTTGCTATGTCTTGCGTGTGTGTTCCAAAATAGACCTCAAATAAACATCACACCTAGTAACTTGCAACATCTCAAACTTTGCAAACCTCAAAGGGTCCAACAACACAAACATACAACGTGAACCTATCACTTGGATTTCTTGGGGTCATCATCCTTCAGTTTTGATCTTTCAATCCTTGCATTCCATCTAGACTTTTCATTCCACCTAGCCCTTCCATATCCATACATATTCATATACCTTTCATCCTAGTCCTTGCATACATAGGTGACACTACATAGTCCTTGCATATAGATAACACTCCACCTAGTTCTTGCATGTTCAACCCCTTTGCATATCAAAAACCATCTCACCTAACCTTTGCATGTTCCAGGAATTTAGTCCTTTGCATATTCATCATCGATCAAACAAAACCCTTAGCTTGCACTTAGGCTACTCTTCCTAGGTCTTGAAATCAAACCATTGGCTATCTATCACCCATATCACTTGAGGTTCATCATCCTTGAGTTAGGGAATATACCATTATCCTTGAGTAGGGCAATCCTTTTGGAGTCCATCATCTCCTACATACCCTCTCTTGATCATTGGTCCTTGTGTCTATCCATCATAACACAAGTAAAGCCTTTACATCATAACCAACTTTGGACCTAGAGTTGCCTTTTAGCTTGTCATACCATACCTTACCACTTCCATATCTCATCTTCGAATCATATCCTTTTCATTGCATCCTAGTCTTAGGTCTCATACATTACCTTGGATTGAAAATCAAAACAATCAACTATGACCCCTAGAACAAGAGCAAAAATGTTTCATGAAGGGGGGAACCCTTGGGGAAGAGACTTTGATGGCGAAGATAACATTAGTGTTCCAACTAGAGAAACAAATGAAACTAATGATGAAGAAATAACCAAATCCGATATAGAAGAAGCACTTAAGGATCATAGATTCACTAAACTTCTTACGGAGGTAGTCAAACGTAACCCACAACAATACTTCAAAGCCCTTGTTGATGAAGGAATCAAAATGCCTCCTGATTTTGACATGTCACTGCTCATGATGAATGACCAACCTGAATCTATTGGATCCAAACATCCCAAAACAAACAACGATGGTAGAATCAAAGATCATAGACCCTTCTATCTACAACCAGGTTACAGGCGATCTTCAAAGACCTCAAAACCCACACCAACAAATGATCCTATTTTGAATGAGCTTAGAACATTGAGACAAGAATTGGACACCCTTAAGAACCGTAAATCATAATCTCATAAGTTCTCCATTGAAGATATATGTCCTTATCCCTTTGATCGAAGCATACAAATGCCACCTTTTCCTAACCATTGGGACATACCAAAACTTGACAAATATAATGGAAAAGGGGATCCTAAACATCACTTAAGACAATTTTGTGCTACTACCATGGAATTTGCAGTTGATGAAACATACATTATGAGATTATTCCCTCATAGTCTAGGAGGAGAAGCTATGGAATGGTTTTCATAATTACCCCCGACCATCACATCTTTTCAAGAATTGGCTGATAAATTTGTCTCCAATTATAGTTTCAATTGTGACTTTAAAGTGACCATGAAAAACCTTTTCAACACCAAACAAAAACCAAGTGAATCTTTTGTGTCATTCTTGCAAAGATGGAGACATTTAACAAAACGATTACCTTATGTCATTCCTGATCAAGAATTGGTTGACCTCTTTTGTTGAAATTTGAACAAAGAAATTGGAAGGGAGCTTCGCCTCAAATGCTTGGATTACTTTGATGATGCCATAGAAATGGGATTTCGAATCGAACAAACTCTTATTGATGATGGAACCATAAAACTTAATAATGATAGAGATAAAAAATCAAATTCAAACAACAAGACACCTTTTTGGGTAAAGAACAAGAATGTAGTCAATGACGGAGTTGTTGATGCAAAAACAACTAAAACATCATCACCTGTTTATAACCTCAAAGGTTCATCTTCAGATAAAGGAAAAGAAAAACAGAGAAGTTTCCCTAAACAAAATTTTACACCATTGGGACAATCACTTGAATCCGCATTAAAAGAACTTCTTGAAATCAATATTATAATGCTACCTAAAATAAATGAGAATCACTTTTGCGACTATCATAGACACAAAGGACATAAGACTAATAGTTGCAATAAACTTCGACATCTAATACAGGACCTTATTGATGATGGTAAGATAGTGGTTGATAGACACACTCCTTCGGGTAACTCTGATCATGAGGTGTTTAAAAACCCTTTCCCTAAGCATGACAAGGATAAAGGAAAGGCCCCTGAATCTGGTGATGGTGTGAACTATACTTCTACTAAGTATGACTATACCATACATAACATCAGTGAGGTTGATAATCATGTAAACACTTTCATTATAAAAGACAAAGCACCTGATTGCAAGGTTACTACCCGCAAAGGCACAATCACCCTTAAAGGTCCTAATTCAAAACCCACTACACCAGCTTCACAGTACAACTTCATAGAGCATTTAGGAAAAACGCCCGCACAAATTTCCATACTTGAGTTGCTACGCCTATCTCCTGAGCATAAGGCTATTCTAGATAAAGCGCTTGCTACTGCTATAGTGCCTACGAACCTGCATATAGATCAATTCAAAGCTATGGTGGGACATATCACCTCACCTTACACCATCACTTTTACTGAAAATGATGATTCATCCCCTCGACAACAACATAATGTAGCTTTACACATTGACGTCCTTATCAACAATGCCAAGATCAAGTGAGTTCTAATAAACGGAGGAGGAGGTCTTAATATTTGTAGCCAAGAATTGATCACAAAATTGGGGTTTTTTGAAAATACAGTTGATCCAAGGAATAAGATTACCATAAAGCGTATGACGAAGAGGAACGCTCATCTAAAGGATCAGTTACTCTACCAATCAGAGTCGGCCCTGTGGTAAAGGATGTGGTTTTCCAAATCCTTGATCTCCCATTGACCTATAATATCCTCCTTGGAAGACCTTGGATTCTGCAATGCAAGCAATACCTTCTACATACCATCAGTGCATTAAATTCCCACACAATGGTGTTGAAATCATAATACAAGGAGATCCCAACCCTTTCATGTATTGCCATAATCTAAGCCCTAAAACTGAAATCACAATCTCAAGCAATCGTGAAGCACCTCCTTCTCAAGCATATGTTATCCAGAGTCCTTAAAAGCATCCACTTCATTTATCGCACCATCAAACCCCAAGGTCCAAATCCATGATATGGGATGTGGAGAATACTGTATGGATAATTTATCGACAAAATAAATTGCTAATGTTGTCGAGGAGGGTCAAAATTCCAACAATGATATCAAGACAGCTACAAAAGGAACACAAAAAGATGACCATGCTTGGATTGAAACCTTTTGGGATCCTAATGATACACCTGCATTTGACATATTTGCTTCCACTCAATCTTTTCATATTTATGATAACCCCATGTTTAACTAGGATATCTATGATAACCCACTCTTTGATCATGACCCTACCAAGGATATACAATCATCATCCTTCCATCCCACCTGCCCTAGGCTAGGATATGAATCTCCTATTGTCACATCTACTAAGACATCTTTCCAAGTCATTAAGGATGTGCAAGCTTCCTTTGATGTTAGCAGTACTAAAAAGGATAGTCCCAAAGACTTCGTTGATTGCATCACCACTCCCATTTTCCCACTAAACATTCCTATCACGCCATCCCCCTCAACCATCTCACCCACATCCATCTGCATTGTAGACATGGATCAACAAGTATCACCCAAAGAAAATAAAAAAGATGTAATTGAAGAATCAAAGGTAAAAGCATTTTTTCAAATGGAGATCCAGAATCAAAAGAAAGCATGCAAAGAGAGAAAGATCAAGAAAAGTCCTTTAGCCAAAATAAAAAGCTATTGGACAAACCCAAAACAAAAGAAGATCAAGACAAGTCTCCTAGCCAAAATAAAAAGCTATTGGACAAAGCAAAAATAAAAGTCAAAAGTGAAAGCATGAAAAATTTGATCTCCAATTATGCCTCTCCATCAAAAATCACTGGGGGCATCTATCAAGGAAGAAAATCAAAAAAGGAACTTGTTGATCCAAGGTCTCCATCCATGTCACTCTCACTCATACCATATATTCCATTCCACCCATCCATGTTCACATATCTGGCATATCACACCATCGGTGATGTCTTTCAATGTACCTTTGATGACGAACCCTTCACGTATTCTAGCTCATCGGTTGCCCAAGCTCCTTTTTGGTTGAAGCTTGATGGCCCACGTAGTGTGCACATTAGGGATCCTACCATAGTCTCTTTCATCTACCACATCTATCATCCTTCATATTTGCCACTCATACTCCTCATCTCGATCGGGTACTTTCATCCAGCATGGTCATCCACACAGGATCGAGGCATCGTCAAGGTAGTCTATGGATCTGGCATCTATCAATTCTATATCTCGCTTCAGAGAGCTAGGAAAAAGTCTTGAAAAAATACAAAAAAATGAAAAAAAGTCCTGAAAAAGAAAAAAAAGAAGTAAAGTGAAATCAATTCGTTCAATGGTGAAAACCACTTCGGTGGCACCTTGAGCAAGTACCATGGTGAAAACTGAGAAATTGGTGCCATGTGTAGAGGCTTTGCTCCTCTTTCCTTTGGAGCTCTACTTGATCTTTTCATCCCATTTTTCATTCACCCTCCACTTCACAATATCCTTTTCACACTCACCATGGCTTGTGAATTGTTCGACAATCCCCTCACTTGCTTGCTTTGTCATGCATACTAGATTGGTCCTATTCCTCACACGGGCATTTCCTCAACCTTAACCATGGGTTAGGATATTGAGCATCTCGCGGTCAGAGAAACTACCCTCTTTGTCTGTCTACTTGCTTGCGATGCATCTCTTTCCGTTGTAAAAGGTCTTGAAAAAATCCAAAAAAATCATAAAATGTCTTGAAAAAATCCATAAAAATCATAAAACGTCCTGAAAAAATACATAAAAATCATAAAATGTCCTGCAAAAATCCAAAAAAAATCATAAAACGTCCTGAAAAACTACATAAAAATCATAAAATGTCTTTAAAAAATGCAAAAAAAATCATAAAATGTCTTGAAAAAATCCATAAAAATCATAAAATGTCCTGAAAAAAATCCATAAAAATCATAAAACGTCGTGAAAAAAATACATAAAAAACATAAAATGTCTTGAAAATTTCCATAAAAATCATAAAATGTCTTGAAAAAATCCAAAAAAACGTCAAATATTCCAAAAATCCAAAAAATCAAATAACTTCAAAAATCCCTCAACACTGACACTTTTAGATCACCACATAGCTTTGAACTTCAGCAAAATCAAACTGCATCATGATTAACAATCAAGCAAATATTGCAGCATACCTATCAATCCCTCTTCCAAATCAAAAGCGTACAACCATACCAAGAATCAGTTCCCTATCGAAGCATAACGCATGTTTGTTTGTTGGTCTTCAATTGTTTTATGATTTTATCTTTGGTGGCATGTCTTTTAGCTTCTCCAGGATGTCTGGGACTAGAGAGGCGATGATGGGGCATGTTCACTTGTTTGCTGCCTGTGGATTGTTTCTTATTCATAGGACGACTCGTCTTAAGACATGGTTATCTAAAACCATTGAGGACCTATGAGTCTAGTATGGATGAGTGCATTCCTTGTCTGATAGTGTCTTCCATGCAATAAGTATTTAGGTCATCTAGGGTCCTTATACCTAGATGCTTATATTTCATTACTAAATAAAAATGCAAACAGTATTCAGGTCATCTAGATGTTCATGTTATCTAGATGCTTATACTAATTTATGACATAATAAGCTCGATGATGATAAAAGCACTTAAAATGCACAAGAGGCTTCATCACCTTCATTTTCTCCCATCTTGCATCTTCCATTTCTTGCATTTCATTTTCTTCATCTTTCTTGTTGTAGAAAAATCAATCAACTTGCATCTCCAAATCTCATGTCCCCTTAATCAATCAACCAATCATTCTATCAACTTGTCTTGTGCTTGCATCAATCTCAATCAGCTTCATCAGCTCATCAACCTGGCTATATTGATCATTTCCATCAATTGTTCAGTTACGCCTATCAATTGTGCATTTCCATCAAATGTACACCACTGCTTTATCACTTGCGCAATATCAAGTATCTACTCATTTTCTTGACATCTATCAAGAGATTAATCTTCTTACAATCTATTTGATCAATCTCTCGAGGGGGCATATCATTCTTATCATAATCCTTACCATGATATCTCTAAGGCATGTATCAGTTGATCAATCTTTTTCTTTGAAACAACGTGACAAGTTGCGTTGTCCCAAAGAGGGGCAAAATGTAGACACATAAAAATATCCTTGTAATCATTTTTAAATCATTTCACATTTCATTCAATTATCCATATATTATAACCATTTATTCATAAGCATTTATAGGCATCTATAAGCATTATTCATAAAATCATTTGATCATTTATCATTTACCATTGAGCATAAATCACTAAAATATCATTGAATCATTTAATAATCTTTCCATTTATCCATTCATCTCATATTCATATTTTATGCATTTCCATTCAAATATTATATTCATAAAACCCATGTCCATAATCACTTCATTAAAACCATTTTCATAATAATTTATCCACCATTTTCAAAAATATTAATACATTAGTGCATTTACACATTTCATGCATTTGCATATTCATTTAAAATATCACAAATATTCATTAAATTATTCATTTACCACCTACATGCATTTATCCATTTCAATATTTTATCTTACCCATCTCATGCATGTGGGATATTTTCCTCCATGCCAATCTCTTATCCCACACTCCCTCCACAACTTGCATTCACCCTAAAGATTCCTATTTAAACAGGACTCTCTTCTCATTTTGACCCCTACACGAATTTGGAATACTTTTTCCCACTCACCATAGCCTCTTGCTGCATTTTGTGCTCACAAAAATCTGAGAGAAAATGCATAAAATAAGATCTTGGTGAAAGGGAGACAATGGAGTTATGTTCTTTTAAGTGCAGATTTTGATTTCTTTTAAGCAAGTTTGTGATCTTAGTGTAGTTGCATGTTTTTGCTGGTTTGCATTTAAATTAGAATTACTCTATTGATGTGGGCTGAAATGATGGTTCTTATTCCATAGAATCATGCATTTTTTTGGCTCTACACATACACCAAATAGGAAGTCATGGTGAAGGTCTTTATCTACAAGACATTTCACATTTGCTCATGAATTACTGCATTTATAGCACCTGCCCAGTGGTAATCTATACCTTACTCCATCCGAGCAATAACATTAAACATCCAACTCTCAAATACTCCTGCACTTTTCAATCCTACCAACCTACTGAGGAGTGTAATGGCATCATAATACTCTCTCCTGAATTTGAGTCTGACCAACTGCTTCGACAGCTTGGAGAAGTGAGACTTGGGCTTCTCCAACCAAGAGTTGATAACCTACTAGGATTTAACAACATTATCCTCATAATACTTCTTGGTCGAATCCATATCAAAATCCACCACATGGGACCGATCAGGCATGTCAAAGGTCCGAGCTATGGACACAGGGTCAAAGTTCACCACAATCCTTCCCTGGGGACCAATTATTCTTTGTGTACCCTTGTCATAATGCCTAGCACACTCAAACACCAACTCATAAAACTGGACCATAGAAGGAAATCCAACCACATGCGCTAACCCAGACTCCAATGTCCTTCTAGCCAACAAAGGGAGATTTTGTGCTACCATTCCTGCCTTGAATTCCTCATAGTCCCACATTTCAACGTTTGTATCAGTGATCCCTAACCAGATGGAAGTCAGCCTGCTTTCAGGGATTCTAATCTTTATATCCATCTTCACTCTCTCTGCCTCGGAGACATTCGAACCTTCAACACCTGGATCCATCACCTTTCCCTTGCTTTGCCCAGCAACAACTTGTCCTGATCCTGCCTGCAAATAATAAAGACACAAAAGTAAGATCGATGATAAGCAAAGTGTCTAAAATCCATATTAAATCAACCATCTCAAAGTTTAGGTTTTAACCCCCCTCACGGAATCCAAACTAGAGAGGAATTCTGGGGAAATCTGGACTAGGCGGAATCCAGTGAAACAGGTATACAAATATCCATATAATCATTTAATTAATCAATATAACCAAGGAATCATTTGATATAACTTTGAATAAGTTCATTTAATCATTGAATGCATAATCACCAAGTAAATCCTCATTTAACTATCAAATTCTTCATTCTCACAAAACCTCGAAAAAATTCGCCTTAGACAGAAATCCTCGAGAATGGAAACAATTTAAACAATCCAAGAGAATGAAGGAGGTGCAGAACATTCGAGAAAATCCCGAGGGTGCGAATTTTAGCGAAGTCAATACAATGTTGCCACTAAAGCCCAATTTCGGGAGAACGACCAAGCAACGGACCCCGAGGAAATCCGCGAGATAGGTAAAAACCCGGATTAAAGCACATTACGAAAAACAAAGAGAAAACGAGATAACTTGGGGAATTCCGCGAAGACACTATAAGCCCGAATACCTTTTTTTCTCTCATCTTCACCCAAATAGATCGAATGATCACGAATTTAAGGACCCAGAACTCGACGACAACTTGACCTAGACCTCCAATGGATCAACCTTGAATTCAAAACTCACCTCCTAGTAAATTGAGAGGGATTGGCTATGCCCTAGATCGAAAACCCTATATCTTCTGCCATGAATGCATAGAACAGCTCGGGCACAACTTGCTTGCCCACAAGGATAAAAAGTTCATGGAAAATACAAGCAAGCTACCCGAGATAAAATAGAAAGGCAAGCTCAAAACAACCACCCAAGAATGGCACCCGAATAGAATGGGAAATTCCCCAGCTTAGAAATGCAAAACGCCAAACTGGCAAGACATAAACCCCCAAAATGCCCAAGAATCACGTACATTCAACAAGCAAGAGCACAGCAATGAACAACATGGAAGTGCACAAAGTAAGTCAATCCATTAAAAAAGAGAGACAATGTCGTATACATACCATGAAGAGAAATCAAAACCCAGGAAGCTGGCAAGAAACCCTAAAGCTCGAAAAGAATGCAAATAACACTCAGGAAATCCAAATGCAACAATCGAATCCACTTCCAAACATGCAATCCAACAACACACATCAGGTTCAAGCACTCCAAACTCAAATGGCAAGCAAACAATAAAAATCAAATGGCATAAAACTTCCCATAAACCAATATAACACTACCCAAGAAGTCGTGCAATCACCCATTAATGTGATCGACAAGACAACTTAGACCAAACCCGGGAATCCGACAGAGCAACGGACCTCGGAAAAATCCGGACATGACAGATTTTCGCGGATGACCAAAATTCTCGGACTCAATGAAAAGCAGCCACCACCGGGCTCTGAAAGGAAACCAGGAAAGTCCGACACCCGGAATGAACCCAGAACTTAAGGTTTTCAATATAAATCACAAATGGGCTATTCCAACCGGCAAGATGAACATCAAAGCACATGCCCAAGCAAGCAAAACCCCAAAAATAGAAAGGCCAAGGCACCAAAGAGAAAACCAAAAGGGCGAAAAAGAGGGTCCCTACTTTCAGTGGGGTGTGTGTGCAAAAACTGCACAACAATAACATACTTGAGGGCTTTCAAAAACTCTATTAGTTTTTCTATGGGCCATATTTCTAATTTCCCACTATGGTGGCAGAAAACTATTTTTCTTCTTTCTTTTCTTCTTCCATAGTATTAAGTAAATGTCTTAAGCTGGAAATACCTTGTTGCCTTCAAATACATTCAGACTTCCCAACATTTCTCTAATCAATGAAGATTTTCCCAACCTTTGCTCAAATTTAGGAGATCTATTACTATATTATGCTAATTGTATACAGGTATCTGGAAATGTTTGTGTTATGAAGATTATTTTATCATATATGGTATTTTTAAACAGTATGATGCATCACGGGAAATAGTGAACATATGGAAGCAAGAAATGTTTACTCCTCGAGTATGGAAAGAAGCATTATTCGGAGGATATACTCAAAATTCCTTATCTCTCTATAAAGATACACATACTGTTTCCGCCTTTATATTGCTATATTGAGAAAACAAGATGATTGGAGTTTCTTTTAGTCAAGATAGACTATTCATTCTTCCTCTATTTTTATGGAGAAATATATTTATGATTCAAGTAATCTAGGTGAATTTGAAGTGTTCATACAAGAAGAAAATTTTGTAGATACATGTTGGCTCTCTAATATGGATGAAACAAGTCCACTTATCCCAGTGAATGAAGAGTTTCTATCACCTAATATAGTCTATAGTTACACCATGAAGTATATGATATTCTTTCTTTTTTGAGTATAGACATTATAACTGACATTTCCTATATGGAGCCAACATGAAAAATTTCAAAATTTTGAGTTCCAAATTTGCAAACTTAATTTAACATTTCTAAACTAAAATAATCCATATATAGATGAATGAAATTGTTATGATGAAAATATGCATAGTGTAGAAAATCTAAAATGAATGTAATAGATGAATTTTAAATTATTATGATGAATATATGCATGGACGAACAAATACAAAATGAGCGTAAAATGAATCTAATGAATAAATGATATGATTATATTGCGAAGATTCTTAGACTAAAAAATCTAAAATGAATATAATAGATGACTAAAATGACTAGGATAGATGAGATGAATTATTGACATGTGTGCATATAAATTCCATGTCATGGTATATTAGATGTTGAAGTGAGACAAGACAAATATGGAAAGATGTTTAGAAATATCATCTTTGAATAATCATAGTGCGCACAAAAATAAAAGTAGGAGAGGAAAAAACGTTCTCTATTAGGTGTCTTAAGAGACTCTCTTGATAAAATGTAACCTTGATTGATTGAGATACTCTAAGAATGATATGGGATTTTCAATAGCATTCACTACCCCAATGTTACATGTTTACATTATTGGTTTCATCTGATAGGATGTGCAAAGAAAAATGTGGCTATGCACAACTCTACACTAAACACTAATGAGAAATTTAGAAGAATTCATTCATTTTTGAAATGGTCAAATGACTTGGAGTTAACAAAAAATTATGATGGTCTAGACATGTCTAACATTCACCAATAGATAAAGAAAAGGTAGAAAAATAGAATATCTATAGGTATGTAAGCAAGTGCATTATTTATTCTATTAATGGTATTTATCTTTTAGTGAATGAATATAGTGTCATATGTTATAAAAAATAATGTTGATATTTTTCCATATGAAACATTCTCAACAAGTCTAAACCATAGTATTTTTCCAAGATACTATTTTCATCATTTTTTTCCATATTTATATTTTAAAAAATTAATAAAATAAAAAATCTATCATCTAAAATTTATCTTTCAAATTTAAATTTATATCACTAATCATATATTTGTTTGTGTAAGACTATATGAGATTCATGCAGTGAACGGGAAGAAGATTAATATGGATCTGAGATGGAGAAAGATATCTTGCACACGTACGAGCAGAGAGAATGTAGATAGCATAAAGGGAAGTGGTCTATGGAGAAATAAATGAAGGTGGGTAAGTTTTTGGGATTAATTCCAACATTTTAGATCTCTCAAAATAATTTTCTTGCAATAATATTTGAGATGAATTTAAATGCAATGTGGCAATCAAAGAATACTTGAGGGCTCTTAAAAACTCTAATGGTTATTCTATGGGCCATATTACTAATTTCCCACTATGGTGGTAGAAAAATCATTTTTTCCTTTCTTTTATTCTCCCGTAGTATTAAATAAATGTCTTGAATCTAGAAATACCTTGTTGCCTTCAAATGGATCTAGACTGCCCAACATTTCTCTAATCAATGAAGACTATCCCAAATTTAGGAGATTTGTCGCTATCTTCTACTAATTGTATACAGGTATTTGGAAGTGTTTGTGTTAGGAAGATTATTTTATCATATATAGTTGTTTGAAAGAGTATGATGTAGTAGGACATTATGAACTTATGGAAGCAAGAAATGAGTAAAAAAGAAGCATTATTTAAAGGATGTACTTAAATTCCTTATCTCTTTATAAAGATATACCATATGGTTCCACTTATTTAACAACACATATTGTTTTGGCCTTTGTATTGCTATATTAAGAGCACAAGATGATTGTCGTTTCTTTTAGTCAGGATAAACTATTCATTCTTCCTTTATTTGTATGGAGAAATATATTTGTGATTCAAGTAATGTGGGTGAATTTGACCTGTTAGTAGAAGAAAATTGTGTGGATACATGTTGGCTCTCTAATATGGATGGAACAATCCCACTTATCTCAGTGAACGGAGAGTTGTTATCACCTAATATAGTCTAAGTTCCACCACGAAGTATATGATATTCTTCCTTTGTTTGAGAATTGACATCTTTGGATGCTAGATTTTGCTGGTAATATGTGAGGAAACCATGGACATAACAATTAGAATTAACACTTTCTATATGGAGCCAAAATGAAAAAGTTCCAAATTTTGAGTTCCAAATTTGGAAACAACTGTTATTTATGTCCTTAATTTAACAAATCTAAACTAAAATAATTCATGTATGGACGAATGGAATTATTATGATGAAAGATGCATAGTGTAAAAAACCTAAAATGAACGTAAAATGAATGTAATAGATGAATTTGAAATTATCATGATGAAGATATTCATCGACTAAAAAATATAAATTGAGCCTAAAATGAATCTAATGCATGAATAATATGATTCTATTGAAAATATCCTTAGACTAACAAATCTAAAATGACTATAATGGATGGATAAAATGATCAGGATAAATGAGATGAACTATTAACATGTACGCATATAAATTTCATGTAATGGTACATTGGATGTTGAAGTGAGACAAGACAGAGATGGAAAGATGTATACAAATATCATCTTTGAATAACTATAGTGCTCACAAAAAAAATAATTAGGAGAGGAACAAGTTACTTTCTCAATTAGGTCTCTTAAGAGACTCTCTTGATACAATGTAGCCCCTATTGATTGGAATACTCTATGAATGATATGGTATTTTTAATAGAATTCACTAGCCCAATGTTTTTGGTAACAAAAGTAGGGGAAAGGGCTCCTGAACCCAACCACAGAGTAGAACAAGGCCTAGAGTCCACCAAAACAACTAAATAAAATAGTAGGGGTCACATAAACAACCAACACCCTACAGAAAGTCTGACACCTAACTACACATAACAAAATAAGACAAATACCAACATAGAACAACCAACTTAAAGACAAAACCAAAATAAAATTAAGAAGGGCACATAGGCCCATAAAGAGTAATGAGCAAAAAACCAAAAAATTCAAACCACCAGACCCAGTTACTCCTTCGAAAAGCAGATAAGGTTCCATTCATTTTCAAGTTGTTCCATATCCTCACTATACTATTCCATCAATCCATTCGCACCACCATGTATTTGCTCCTCCACATCCCTAGAGGCTTGTTGCTCATGAAGGCCTTTCCTAGCCTTAGTCACCCCACTTACCATCCCAAATGTGTCCTTACACATTATGCCCAAAGTAATTACCATTAGCTTGTTGAAGGCCCTATCCATCTTGTCCACTTTCTGCTGAAGCTCATAAATTTGTGAAGCATAAGGCTCCAAGGGTGCAACAATATCCCGCTTGACCCCACTCTTATGCTTCATAGACTAAACATTCAACCCCTTCATGGCTTTCTTAACCCCATCCTCAATTTCATGATCACTAGCCCAATGTTACATGTTTAATATACAATTATTGGTTTGGTCTAACAAGATGTGGAAGGAAAGATATGGCTATGTACAACTCTACACTAAGCACAATTGAGAAATTTAGAGGAATTCAATCATTTTTCAAATGGTCAAAATAACTTGGAGAACTTAATAAAAAATTATGATGGACTATTGTAGACATGTCTAGCATTCATCGATAGAAGAAGAAAAGTAGGAAAATAGAATATCTATAGGGAAGTAACCAAGTACATTATTTATGCTATTAATAGTATTTATATTTTAGTAAATGAATATAGTGGCATATGTGTTGGAAGTGGAACTACTCTGAGAGGGGGGGGGGGGTGAATCAGAGTAATCAAATTTAAAAACCTTTTATGACATGAAAGACAGATCTGACCTTTTAGAGATCTAGAACAGAATGTAACTCAATATATGTAATACAAAGCTGAAACTTTAAATGATAAGAAAAATTACACAAACAACTAAAAAATGAATGCCTAACAACTCCTATTAAAGCAAGATGTAAATTATTCATATAATAATGAATGAAAAACCTTTTTAATGCTTTCTTTTGTAGAGAACCCAGACTTTCAGATGATAGAGAATCAAAATTTATACTTTGCACATTTACAACTGAACTAAGAGCATTTAGATGAAATTGAACAATGACAAAGTATCAGAGAATCTAAAGAAACCAACTCAGCATAAATGGCAGAAGGAAATATTATGCAAGATAAACACGAATCACACAAAAGAGAGACACAAAAAGATGTCGAGTGGAAAACCCTCTTGGGGTAGAAAAACCACTCCAAAATGCCTTGCAGGCTTGATCTCAAAAGCTGATTACAATTTTGTTTAGAGCACCAACTCAATCATAATGTGGAGCAACAACTCCTACAATAAACTGAAGCACCAACTTCTCTTGAAATAATACCCTAGTGATGTTGCAACCTATTAGGACCTTATAACTACAATGACTGTTTGTAGTCACAAAATCACAATAGGATACACAAAGATTTTTCAATAATGCCCAACTCAAAAAATAAGCTCTGTTATACAATCAGAGACTTGTAAAATATAAACCCTCTATTCTCTTTTTAAATACAAAAATATATCACACAAATTAACCCTCAACAATACTCTGCTCAACCCTTTTCTTTTTTTTCCTTCAACACCAAGTTATGGCTTTTTCCATCCATTTATACAAAGAGTCTAAAAATAGTTATACATCTCAAAAACCCGTATCTACAATAACCAGGGTTTTGTAAAACTAATAAACCATGTTGTTAAACCATAATACCCATAATGGGTTTTAATAATGAGCAAAACAATTTTGATGAATACACCTGAAAAAGATAAAACCCTTGAGTAGAATTTGGGTTTACACAAACTGAAACTGAATTCCAATGAAATCTTAATCATCAAAACAGTTAAGATTTCAACCAACATGAGTATCTTCCAAAAATATGAAAACCAAATACCTGTCATGGTGGCTAAAACATTAGCACCTGATTGTGTAGAAATTTCATAACGGTCTCACTAAGATTCTTCTAGCTTTCAGCTCGAAAAGTGTCCACAATAGAAACCGTCACCCTCCAAAGCTCACAGATCATCATAACTTTAGATCAAGCAACAACGCAACTCAGAATCTACAAATGTTCTCATGATGGCAGCTAGGGTTAACCAAGCTTGTGAGACAATCATTTGTGCACCCTAAACATTCCTTTACTTTTCACAAGACCAGTGAACCTTATTCATCATTTGATAAAGTTTGAAGCCCATGAATCAAGACAAACAACATAATACCTTTTTAAAAAATATGTTGTCAAATATTTAAAAACACCGACACCATTATAACTCTGCCTACTCACAATCCACGTGAGTCAAGAAAATAGCTAACAATTTCCATGTCATCATAATATCGCTGCCAAAGTCAAAGTGCCATACCAACTGTCACTGCCAAAGACTTCAAATGAACAAAATCGATATTAAATGATTATAACAACTGTCAAATGTAAATGTGTCGATAGTCACATGCAATAAAGGACTTTGAAGTGCCCGAAAAAGACTATCATAGTCAGCTTAAGTGCTGAATGAATGCACTTAATATCAATCAAATGTGCCAAGTAAACAAATGAACCCTATAACATTATAGATGATGCCAACTAAATAGAGTTCAAGCACTATAAATATGTAACATTCCATATGCAAAGTGCAAGATGTGAATGATGTAAAGTGAAGCCCAATCACAAGAGTGTGTTAAGCAATTCTATAAAAATAATATACCAATGGAGCTCAATAACAAATGTAATGACCAATATGAAAACTTGAGTCTGCACAAATACTAAGTCATAGACATTTGCCAATGATATGACATGAAGTCAACAAGGTATACATCTGTAGTAATAGAATGAAAACACATAAACTGAAACCAAGATATACCTTCACTCTGCAATGCCATAATCTGTATGTGCCATGTCAGAACTAAAGACACCATGAATTATCTGTCTGCACATGAAGCTCCAAACATCAGTACCACAAGACATCAAATTTGAAAATGAACAAACATCATAAAGTTGCAAAACTGACTGAGATACCGAAAGAGTGCCAAGCCATCTAAATGTAAATAACAATGCCACTGATAATCAATCACCAAGATGCCAATCTGAAGCACAAGTTTGACATCAAGGACAAATACCAAAAGAGAGAAGCTCAACAATATGTTATAAAAAATCATGTTGATATTTTTCCATGTGAAACATTCTCGACAAGTCTAAACCATAGTCTTCTTGCAAGATACCAATTTCATCATATGTTTTCCATATTTATATGTTGAGAAATTAATAAAACAATATATATATCATCTAAAATTTATCTTTCAAATTTAAATTTTTATCACTAATTATATATTTGTTTGTGTAAGACTATATGAGATTCATGCATGAGCTTATACTAACAAATCTAAAATGTATCTAAAATTTTGTGTGTCATGGGGTAAAGTCAACTACAACATATATTGGTGGGTGGTTGAATGTTAGGGGAGGCCTCTATTTTTTTGGTTATTCTTGATCATTGTAAGCCACACTATTTTTGTGTTGTCTCTTAAGATTCCTAAGAGAAAAAAAATACCAAACTATGGCATAGTAGTTCTCGGAGCTTGTGGCACTTATGAATGTTTTGTCTAAAACTACAAGTGGACATGGAGTCTCTCCACATTAACCTCTCTCAGTTTTGGTCAACTCATCATGATTTAATAACTCCAAAAGAAATTCCATTCTTGCAAAAAATGTTAGTTGAGAGTGGTACAAATATGGTAAAAAATATAGGTTGCATTATATGTGACATTGGGCATAATCAACTATTCCAATACATTTAGGTGGGCATGTGAATACTAGGGGAGGACTCTATTTATATGTATAGTCTCCTAGTCATTGCAAGCCACACTATTCATCCATTGTCTCTTGAGAGCCCTAAGATAAAAAACCTACCAAACTATGACATAGTACCTCTTATAGATCGTGACACTTACAAATTTTTCATTTGAACCTACATGTGGATATGGATTTCCTCCACATTAAAATCTCTCTATTTTGGTCCTCTCATCATGGTTTAACTATGCCATCAATGAATACATTCTTGAAAAAATCCTTAGCTAAGAGCAATTCAAATGTTGCAAGAAACATATTTTTCATTCCATGTGTCTTGGGTTCAAACTCACTATACCAACACATCTAGGTGTGTAGGCGACTACTACTAGAGAAAAAAAAACATTCCTTGATTCTAATGATCCTTGTAGGCTACATTAATTCAAAATAGTCTCTTAAGAGCCTTAAGAGAAAAAAAATGAACTCTGAAGAAATAGTTCTCAAACTTGATAAAACCAGTGAATGTTTCATTTTGATATATAGGTAGTTATTGGATCCCCCACATTAATCACTCTTGGTTCTGATCAACTCATTACCATTTGACAATGGAAACAAGGAATGCATTATTGAAAAAAATATCAACAACACTCAAGGTAATTCTTCCATGAGCCATAATATTTATTCTCCACCTCATGAAGTTGTAGCAACTATGCCAATACATAAAAGTACTAGATTAAATGATAATGAGGGTCTCATTTCGTACAAAAAGTGTTTGTGTCTTTCTAGACCTAAGATCAATAATGTAAACTTAAATAAATGTATAAAAATCCTTAGAGGGCTTGACCTAAACATATGATTGACAACATTATTTTCTTAGGTGCTTAAAATAGTGTGAACCCCAATCCTATTCTTGCATAAACATGACAAACAAACACATTAGTTAGTTGATATGCAAGATAAAAGAGGGATTCCCCATGAAATCCATTAACAATGCTCAATAATAGAAATGAAATGAAGAATAATAAAAGAAACTAAATCAAATCTATTTAAGCAAAGAAAAATCTTGATCCCATGGAGGAGGTGGTGCCAATTGGTGTGTCGAAATTGGCCCTTTCCCAACTCCTTTGTAAGCTCTTTGATGATTTGTGGATGATTGAATCTCCTTGATGAGATTTTGGCATAACCTAGCTATGGAATTATGAAAGTGATGAACATTTGAAGTGAAATGAACAAAATTAGCTCTCAATGTGAAGAAAGTAACTTTGCTAAAATGGTGGATGAGGATGAAGTTGAGTATAGTAAGTTTACTCAAATTGTGGATGATAGAATGAGATGAAGAGTCTCTCATTTATAGATTTCCAAAATGGAAGAGAGAGTGGAATTGAGCAATGTGGGATCATTCAACATCCAATGGCCAAGTGCCACTTGTCAGGATGTGAATGGTTGAAGGTTGTGCACATTTTGATCAATGTGCATGATAAATGATATGAGATTCAAATTTGAAATTTGAATGTGACATGTTGGAGGGAGAAGGAAATGGAGTTAATGTCACTTGGCTCAAGGCCAAGGACATGTAAGAGGACTTAAATTCCTTGTTGGAAGGACCAAGCCCACTTGAGTTTGAATTCAAATTTGAGGGAATATTCCCCCTTTATTCCATGTTGAGAGAAAATAGGCAATTTAATAAATCAAAGTAATTGATTTATTGTGCAAGTTGCATTCTCTAGAGGATGTGACATGGATTAAGATTAAATTAATCACAGTTTGATTAATTTAATGAAGAATTAGGGGATGTTACAACTTTGACTTGAATTTATGAGTTTAATTTAAATCAAGAATTGAGAAGAAAGATTTAATTAAATAAATGATTTGATTTATTTAACTAAAGTGGATAATGTTAGATTAAATTAAATAAGTTTTAATTTATTCAATTTAATAAGAGGACTTTTAGAGATTAATTAAATAAAATGAATTATTTAATTAAAAGAGGGATTACAAATTAATTAAATAAAATTGATTTATTTAATTAAGAGATGAAGAGTGACGAATTTAATCAAATACAAATTATTCGATTAAATGACTAGCAAAGGAAATGATTCAGGACAAAATGGTGTTAGTAAATCAGGATCCAGTGTGTCGGATTGAAATGTATATTTTCCATGTCTACAAATAGATAACACCAACTTCTTGACAATACACCAAGTTGTGAAAAGTTGTTTTGAGGTATTATATATCAAAAACAAGGTATACCAAAAACTCATCTATGTTATGATCATAAAAACTAAACATCCATGTAATAATTACGTTAGTCATAGTAACATTTGTAAATTTAATGATTATTATGATTGCTAAAACTAAGTATCTATATAATGATTAGGGTAGGGCTACCTCTAAATGGTACATTTTATATCCCATGTGTTTTAACAAAATTCACCTATTTAATATATCCTAGAAGGTATATAATCCATGGGTGGATGAATGAGACCTATTCTAGTAGGTGTTGATGATGGATTGGCATACTTAGTTTAATAGAATGAAATGTGACTTTATAAATTATTCAATGGTTTCCCTAACACCACAAACTTGATCCTTTTTGCAACATTTGATAGCTTTCATTTGATCAAATAGAGAGATGAAGTTGCTTTCCTCAAATAAGATAATAAATATTTATCTCTCAAAATGAGATTCTATGGAAATCATCAATAAATATTTATCTCTCAAAAGGAGATCCTATAGAAATAAAATTTTGAATATTGAAGAGGAACAATCTAATGATTATTTTGGAATAAATTCCTTGTTTCACCAAAGAAGAAGGAATTACGAAGGTGAGATCACACACATTAATTCCAAACTCATCTCCATGTTATCACATTGGGAGGTAAGATGTAGTAAAATTTCTAATATTCTATTGACTTTGAAGATGTAGTTGGGAATAAATATGTATCTAATGAGAAAAATACACACTATTGAAGACCAATTACTCAATGATCATAAACCTTCAAGTTAGGCCAACTCAACTAGGATGACATGATAAGTATACGAGGAAAACATGGTTGAGGGTCCTAAATCAAATTTTAGAATCAAAGAAAAAAGAGGTTATGCAATAAAAGAAATGATTAAATATTAGAAAAACACGGAAATAAAATTTACAAGTTGTTAATTATCATCTGAATTTAGTTCATTTGGTTAGTTGTTATATAACATTTAGGCATGTATGGAGCATAATTAATGGGAAAAATGACTATTATTATTTTCCCATGAATGGACTTATTCTATTTTGTTTAAATATTTTTTATTTTCTTATAATTAACTTGTAATAATAATTTTCTTTAATTTACTTCACATAATCGATTAAGGCTCACCTTGTCATGCTTTATGTATTAGTCATTTCTTATAGGTAGAAAAGCATCTATGAGTTGCTCTGAAATATATCGTAATTTGTTACAATATATTTTAATGTTCTTATTTCTTTAAACCATCCATGTAATGCACCGCCAAGTAACCTTAAACGAAGTTGCAATTAACGTCGTAAGTGAACCAATTTTTTTTTTTTTTTAAAAGTGCATTTAACATACACATTCACTTACTAATTAACAACAACCTCTAAGGCTACAAGGTTAGGATTACTTAAACCCACACATACATATTACAAATACCATAGCATTATAAACTTTATGAAATAAACATCACTCATCACAAGAATGCCACATAACATAATAAGATAATCAACCAAGATACAATCTCATAATCATTATCTTAATCCAATAGTTACATCACTCATTCTCAGAATGAGACAATAGTACATATGAATTACAATTACATAACTCCACCTCATGAACATAAGAGGGATAGAATAACTTATAAAAATTGAAATATTACAATGCAAGAAATTACAACAAGAACCACGAGCTATCCATCTGGATGTCTCGCCACCAAGTACTTAAGATCAATGGGGATCCAACAGTTTTGGTGCATGTTCCACCCAACCAAGTGGTACCCAAAGGCCCACCCCCCATGCTAGGAGAAAGTAACAATGTAACATGGACAAATATCTACAACCACTAACCAAAGGCAGACTCATACTGACTCATACTGTTATAACCAACCAAATGAATTAACAAGTACAACTCATTCACCATACAAGTACAAATCAAGTACAACTCCAACATCACTGACATAGGTCACATTGCTTCCAGACATGATATTAATCAATTATGTTCACAGAACCATACATATAAAACAATTAACAACATTTGTCCTAGATAGAGTGTCATCGCATAGTAGTCATGAGATCTCCTCTGGGCATCCTTCATAGGCTTCGATAATCCTAGTGGCCTCAACCAAATCCTGGCACTCATACTCACTCATACGACATCAAATACCTCTTGTACTGACAAGATAAATGACTATGCCATTCCAGGTCTTCTCACTCATCCCAAGTCTAAACGAGCCCTTGTGTCTATAAGTGAGGATTAAATTATCTTGATTAGTGTGAACTGCATCTCAATCATCTAAGTACATTAATTTAATTATCACTTGATTAACTCACTTCTGAAGGTTACCCGGTTTACCTTTTTGGGCTCCAGCCCCTAACAAAAGCCACTCTTCTATTCGACAACACACACCCAAACAATCCACCAAAGGAAACACAAGTGCATACTAACTAGGCATCATAGTCCACTCCAACACAATGAGGAAACAAAAGATAGAACTCACTCCAACCATTTTGAAGGCAACAAACACATAGTCCACTCCTTTCACAGGAGGTACAAAACATCCCTGTTCATGGAACCCGAGTAAAACTGAAAAGACGCCATGTACTACCCAAGGGAAAACAACTGGATGGCATAAAGATTCAACAAACCTTATCCCCTAAGTTCTTCTAAAAGACTTATAATTTAGGACTAACATTAAATCCCAAAACCAATAATGCAACTTGACGACATAGCAATAAAAGCATTCAAGTCATTAATCAAATCTAATATTTGGATTTCCTAAATCCATAATCATTCAATAGGTAATGTTGACAAAGTTAAAGACATGATAACTAGATCATCTAAAATAATCATAACCCCTATTTCCCCTTTCATTATTGGAAATCTAAAATAATTAAACTTACTTCCCTTTACTGAATACAAAGAATTAAATCCTTTAAAATAATCATGAGGAAGATACTACTTTTGGATATACTAAATCCATATCTCTATCATAATCCAATAACAATGATTCAATTAATTTAAACAGAAATTAATAAATAAAATAATTGATTGCCTCATCAATAAAACAACTTCTTAATTTATTTTTAAATCGACACAAATCCATGCAAGCAAACTCTTTCCATTTCCTATTTAGAATATACAATCACTTTAATATAATAAAATATCGTTTCTCTACCCATTTACTCATATACACTAATCAATCCATTTTAAATCTCTATTCAATAATATATTGCATGCTTCTTAATAAAATACAATACGATAATGAATTTACATTTAATATATATATACATGCTCCATATTATATAGACATCAAATATATATATTAATAAATTTAATTATATATATTCTTTAATATTCCATTCACAATGATTAATTTGCTCTATGGGAATAAATAAAACGTAGTAACTATTTGCCTTTTTCAATATATTCATCTCCTAGATTTACTTCTAATACAACATAAACTATTGCAATTACTATATTCCCTTTCTATCCAAAATCTATATCTTTTCAATTCCCTATTTAGCAACATCAATATCTTAGTGTATAAAAATATATTTTGGCTTGACTATTTAACCATGCATTCATATTGTTTCCAATTGAATCTCATTAATTAAACAAACACTCAAATATAAATATTCCTACAATTCTTCAATTATATTAACCACTACCACTTAACATGCACGCCTTTAAATACATATATACACTGTATATATAATTTAAATGTTTATTAAAATTTCACAAATAATCACATTTGAACTAAAACCATTTAAATATAAAATTATACATATAAAATACATATACATCAGATAATTATATTTTAAATTGTCTACTGACATATATACATTTACAATGTACATTTTATTAATTATATAATTGACATGTACTAAATAAAACAAATCAAATACTGATTATACCTCTAATAGAAATACACATGTATACAAATACACCAGATATATTTTATTAAATAAATACATCATTTAATAACACATATTAAAATTCAATGAATCGTTTCCAAAAGTCTATGTTATTTAAACATTTAAATAAAATCAAAATGTTTTATAACTTTATTTCATAAAATACAAATTTACACATCACTCATATTAATTATTTCTTTAATCTAAATAAACAAATGATATATAAATATATCATATTGTTTACACATTAAACCTTATTATTCATTTTATTAACTAAATATATTTATCCTTTAAATATTATTTAATAAGCATTGATATTAAATAACAAATATCAACAATTCATTAAACTAAAACTATACCAAAAAAAAAAACCCTAAATAAGCCGGAAACAATTTCGTGGTTTCTAAAAAAGGAATATAAAAAAAAAAATAATAATTTAATAAAGGGGAGGGGTCGACTGTGGCCAAACCCCCCACTCCTTCTCCAACCCGCGCCTCCCTTTGGGCTGCGCTGCCACCAAAGGTAGCACTTCCTCCACATAGTGGAGGGCGCTGCCTTGGAGGTAGTCGCACCCCCTTTGGTGAGGGCGGTGGGGTGTGAATAGCACCCCCACCACATTACATTCGGCCCTGGCAAAAAAATACAACGAATGAAAATTTCGCTTCCAGAGCATAAAAAAATACGAATTTGACAATGCTTTTCTTTCCAAATTTCATCGAGTGTACGGCGGCGAATATAGAGTAAAGAACAGTATAAATATATATATATATATATATATATATATAATGTATATATATATTATATATATATATATATATATATAAACATATATATATATATATATATATATATATATATATATATATATATATATATATAAATAATTTCAACAATAGACAAATTGGGGAAAGTTTGAAAACAATATACATCTACAGATGTAATTGTGCAATTTTTCAGAAAATCCCAAATTACACAAAAACTTAAATTAATTCTTTTAAACCATTTTTCTGAATTCTAAAACAGTAAAAAAAACAATTAAACCAAAATGGATCTATATTAAATTTAGAAGTTTCAAATCCTCAAGATTTCTCCCAGCTAATTTCCACTCAAAACAATAAAGATTATTATTACGAATCAACCAAGGTCAGCCAAAACATAGTAGAGACCCAAAACAATGTCCTCGAACACAAAAAACCTTCAAAAATTCTTTCTCGAAGATCCACAACACGCTATAAGCACCCTGTCGGCCATGAACATGAAAAACATGAACACACAAGAGAAAATCACGGATCACGAGCACACCGATCAATGTGGATGTGCAACAAGGATAGAACATGATCTAGAAACATCCACAAACATCATAAGAACATACACAAAAACTTAGATTACCAGAATCACATATTCTTCTTCCATGAACACCAATTATAGTAACAAAATAACTATTGGAACACAAAAACTTATAACTTGCTCAAATCTTCATGCGCACCTATGAAAATTTTAGAGTATAAACGAGATAGGCTTATCAAAAAACCCTTTAATCCACAACTTCTTACTATCAACATACTGAAATTTCCATCATACTGATCTTCACTGCTTCATAGACAACCTATAACATATTTTATTACAATTTTCTCAATATCCTCGACATATATAGTCTTAAAGACATTAATGCTATTAGTGTTGACATCAATGACAACCACATATCAGCAACACAACCACAACATCCAACATGCGGATCTAGAGAAGGACACACGAAGAAAAAAATAAAAAATTAGGTCAACATGGAAGAAGACCTAAATGCCCCCAACACTTTGCGTCATCCCTAAATTTTGAAAATCAAGATATGAAAAATAGAAGAAAGAGACCAAAAAAAAGAAGAAGATACATGAAATAAAATCCCTTGTTGTCGAGCACTAGCAAAGTAACTTAGGTCCTCTAAGAGAGCACAAAAAATAAAGAAAAGTACGAGAGAACACAAGCAGGCACACCCTAAGCTAGAGATAAGAAGAAGCGTGGGCCTATAAGTCATTTGTAAGAAATTCATCATCTTCCCAATCTAGATCATGGGGAAGGAGGGCGAGAGTGAAGTAGAAAAATCACTAGGGAAGCACTAGGTGCCTCACCAGTAGTGAGGGTTAAGGTTGTGTCGACATCCGTGTCCAGTAGCTCATGTGAAGCAAGGCTTAGTGATTGTGTGAAGATCGTCGAAAATGTTAGGATCTCCTCTAGAGAGTCAAACATACATGCCTCAGGAGAGGGAGTGGGGGACTCATTAGGAGTAGATGATACAAAGGTCAAACCACCAACCTTTGGAAGAGGGGTGATGAAAAATTCAAGAGAAGCCAGAGCCTTCCCAACAAGATAAATAGACATAGGAATAGTAGAAAAAGAAGCAGTTAGAGGAGAAGACACTAGATCAGTCAAAGAAAGGATGAGGCACATACATGTGAGGATTTGCATCTTCAAAAATCTAACACAAGGCCCTTCTTGAACTTGTACTTAGGTTGTGTAGAAGACTAAGGCCTCCTATCAACCGTAGTAGGCTCAAGGACCTCGATAAATCTATGATGAAGATGCGAAATCGAGACCGAAGCATATAGTATGGTCACACTAGATACCATCTATGTATGCAACATATTGACCGATTGAGATAGCAGTGGTACATTGGATAGCGAGGTGGTGATAGGAAACTCTAGGGAGGGAGTGATGAAAATTTACACCCATTGAGGATGGGGTTCATCCAAAATCCCAGAGATAACTAGTAACAATAATGAAGAGGATGATGCAAATATAGGACCAACTATAGAAATAGAAACAAAGATAGGATCAACAAGAATGGAAGTAGACAAATCATCTCCAGCCTTTAAGGTAGCCTCACATTCTCAAGACATCACTCACCAATAAAGCTTACGCTCATGCACATGCTAATTACAAGAAAGATGTGGGTTAGGAATTGAAGTTTATGAGGGGATGAGGGCATTGTGTTCCATGGGAGAGGCCTCTAAAGATGCTGATGGAAAAGGAGAAGGTCCAATCGATGAAACAAGAGGTGCCCCTATGGTAGGAACTACATGGACAGTGGTAGGTGCCCCTCCTCATTTCAGTCTACGAGCAGTTGGAGGAACATAAGGCACCCTCAAAGGCTATGATGTAGTGGCCAAAGGTGATGTCTGAGCTCGAGGAGAGTGGTGACCTTTCCTATTTAGGGAAAGCTAAGGAATGCATACTAGGATTAGGAGCTCAAAGGGAGGGAGGGCCATAGACTTTGGCATCTCAGGTGCCTTTCCCTTGTTTGAACTAGAAACAAGAATAACATACAACATCATAGGCTATGTGGTCATAGGAAGATGGGAAGGTCTACCCTGAGGTATAAGATTATTATAGACGTTTGATAAGGAAGGAACAAAAGATACTACCCACTACGACAGAGGAGAAGACAAGGAGGGAGGGGTTGAAATTGATGTAGGAAGAGGCAATAAATATAGAGGTTGAATTGACTTAGGAGCCAATTCCGTCATTTATATTGATAGTAAGCTCAGTACATAATCACCATGGACAAGTAGGGGCCCCACTGGAGCGGGCCAAAAATGGTCTAATGAAAAGTCCCCACAAGATACTAGTGGTCAGTATCCAGTATACTAGATGACATGCACTGAACTCTCATGAGGAAAATTTAAGCACTTGTGAACAACTGAGAGGACCACACTCATAGCGATCAACCAAGGAGTACCCAACTTCAAATAAAAAAGATCAGATTCAGGAATGAACAAAAAGTTGCTAGATACAACCTTGTGTCCCATCCGAACTATCAAGGTGATACACCCTAAAGGATTAAGTGATAGTCCATTATGTGTACGAAGGGTGGCATTACAATCATCGTATCCTAGACTATGCCATCCATTTACAAATAGCATCTCCTATATGATGGCATCTACTCTACATCAAGGATCAACCATTACACCTATAATAGTTTATCCGTTCATCTTGGTAGGGATATAGAGAGGAGCCAGTTTTTTGCAATATGGGGTATCCAACAGTGTAAAAGATATATCCTTATCACTTGCCTTCTCGTTAGAGGATGAGACCGGAGTGATATTTACCATAATGATATATGGACCATCGCTAGGTGGCTGATCGAAAATAGACACAAAAATGAAGTTAGAAGAGTGTGATGGAAAAGGATCATTTTAGATTTGTAGCTCACTGTTTTCCTTATCCATATACTTATTTGATTTATTCTTTCTCTTAACCGACCCTAATAGCTCCACTATCAATGTGGTCTTGGGAAATATGTTATAGATGATAATATCACTTAGTGTCATGTCTAGCGACATAGTGGTATTGAAAAAAATTTGATCCATCAAATCATTGAGGGTGTGCCCTGTTGTTTGACAGAGGTCTAATTTCAGGAAGGGTGATGAGGTTTTCTTTCAACAAAATTTTCAAGATACTCGAATAAGATTCATTCAGCTTAGTGAAGAATCTATTACGCTATGGTTCCTACATAGCCATTGGAGGTACATCGATAATATTAGCCATAACCTTATTTTTCTGAGACTCCTCCATAGAGGATGAACCTCTAAAAGCAATAGCACGCAAGGAAGACTCCCCAAACTCCACCATTGTGTGATGATAGTCTATGAGTGCAGAACACAGATTGGAAAAATTTTAATAATAGTTCAAAGACAATTTCTCCCTAGAATGTCCGTTGTAGGTTTCCAATGAAAATTCGCTAAAAATCACTATTCAACAGGGCAAAGGGGACCCTAGTGGAAATAGATTAATATCGAGCAATAAAATATAATTATGTAACTTTCTCGTTCGACTTTTTCTTGCAATGAATAAGGTAAGCTATGGTGACCCTACTACCAATGTTAGCTTGAAACCATTTAAGAAACATGTCCATAAGCTGATCAAAGGTCTAAATAGAATGATCAAGTAAAGAGCTATACCACTCTAACATTGTTCCCTTAAGAGAATGCAAGAAAAACTTAAGCAAAACAAAGTCTAGACTATGATAATCGCTACTCATTATCATGAAAGAATCAATGTGCACATGAGGGTCCCCATCCCCATTAAATCGATCAAATTTTAACACTTCTGCCCCTAGGGAATGCTTGATTTTCTAATCTTGAGCAGCCCCAACCAAGTGCATTTAATGCATAGTCATAATGATCTATTAGGATCCTCCACCCTTTGCTATGTCTGACAACCCTGTTGACCAATTAATGTTTTTAGCAAAAAATTAATTCTGGTAGGTAAATTTGAAATTGAGCGGCAATTTTGGAAAAGGGAAAGAAAGACAAAAAGATAAGAGAATATTTTTTTCAGTAAGACAAAATAGTACAACAAAAGACAAGGAGGAATGTTCAAAAAAACATAACAGAAGAAAAAGAACTTGCTATAGCAGAGGATAGTGCTCCAGAATATTTACAGAGGTCTAGTGCTCCAAAATATTCGTAGCAACACACAATTAGCTCTAGTGCACCAGAATATGCAAAATTTTTGTGAATGAAGAATATACAGAACCTTGCTTTGATTTTGTATGTAAGATTTTTGAATGTAATATTTTTGATTAGTTGAATGAAATAGAAAATATTCTGCCTCCTTTTCTTGTTGTCTATTTGTTTAGTCTATGTTTTCATTTTTTCCCACTTTAGTTGGGATATTTTCCCATTAGATTGGTATCAGAGCCCTAAGTTTTCTAGGAATTTAGTTTTTAAGTCCCTAGCTCGTCCTAGGCATGCAGTGACAAAATCTTAGTTTCTGGGTATTTAGGAAAGCCCTAGTTTTCTAGGTAGTGAAGAAAAGCCCTTATATTCTTCTAGGTATTTCTAGCTTCCCCCATTTAGAAAAATGGTTGGAGGAGATAATAGGAGTTGGCAAAAACCACCTATGTTTGATGGTAAAAATTATGATGTCTAGGAAAAGAAAATGAAAACAATTTAAGCTACAAATGATTTATGGGAGTTAGTAGCAAATGGGTTCATAGATGTGACTGACCCAAATGCATTTACAACATTGACCAATCCTCAAAAGAATCAATTGAAGAAAACAAGAAAAAATGATGCTAAAGCCCTTAGTCTGATTGAGGCAGCCTTGATAGAGGCTATCTTTCCCCAAATAACAATAGCTAGTTATGCAAAACAAGCCTAGGAAATACTTCAAAATAGTTACAAGGGTATTGATAGGGTAAGACTAGTGAAACTCCAATTGTTAAGGAGAGATTTTGAGACCTTGCAGATGAAGGACAATGAGTCCATTTCAGATTGTCATACAAAAGTTTCCACCTTGATTAATCAATTGAGGATAAATGAAGAATCAAAGAGCAGAGGATTATAGAAAAAATGCTAAGAAGCTTGCCCTCTAGATTTGAACCAGTTGTTGTAGCCATAGAAGAGACCAAGGACCTCTCAAAGATGATAGTTGATGAGTTAATGGGTTCACTTCAAACCCATAAGTGGTGGCTAAATAGATCCGCTCCTTCCCAAGAACAAGCCTTCAAAGCACAAGGAAATGTGAGAGGTAGGGGAAGATGAAGAAATGACAAAGGAAGAGGTCAAAGAGGCAGAGGTAGAAGAAACTACAGAAGAGGAGGCTCAAACAATCAAGATGAGGCCAACACCTCCTAATCAGACTTCCAAAACACGAAGAAGAATAGCAGCTCAAATTAGAGGCAAGATAAGAGCAATGTGCACTGTTACTACTATCACAAGTATGGTCACTATGTAGGTGAATGTAGGAAGAAACAACGTGACCAAGGGAGTCAAAATGCAAATGTGGCAAATGAGAAAAAGGTTGAAAATAAAAATAGTCAAATTATTTATTGCATACAATCTTGTAGAACAAGGCAACATTGAAGTTTGGTACTTGGACAACGGTTGTAGCAACCACATGAGTGGTAACATAAATTTATTTTCCTCCATAGACAACAACATTAAGTCTGAAATCAAAATGGTCCAAACAATGAGAAGGTTCCTATCATTGGAAAGGGCATAGTGTGCATACAAACCAAACACGGTGAAGAAAGAAAAACCCATGACATCTTTTATGCCCCAAGAATGAAACACAATATTTTGAGCATTGGAAAAATGGTCCAAAATGGCTATAGAGTGCTAATGGAGAAAGGGGAATGCATCATCTATTGGCCTCCTCTAATGGTTCAATAACTAATCCCTTAAAGCTATAACTTAGAGATCAAATATCTGCACCAAGTAGCTATCTTGTTCATCATGAAGGTTCATCTCATTATCAACCTAGGGATGTGAACTTGAAATGGTCAATCAACACTATTTATGCACTAGGATTCCATTGTAGCCATCCTTATTCTATAACTTAGAAAGGAAATAATACTGAAAGTGAATGCTTGAAATGAAGCAACATAAGTATTGACCATAAATCAAAAACTAAACTGAATTTGAAATGAATTACATAAACGTATGTCTCAATAAACAGACAAGAAGTTAATCTGTCTACAGTGGCTACAAGAACAGACACATAATGAAGTTCCAGTGGTTGCAAGAACATACAACTACTAAGACTGTAACTAGTTATTGAACAAAAAATTAACTATTGAAATGATTGGATGGAATTCTCACCAAGTGGGCCCCCTTGAATGATTTTTCCTAGTACTAACTCAGATGTAACAAACTAGAATATCATTTTATTCATTGAAAACATGATTACAACATATCAGTAACATAACTGTATTTCTTGAAAACTGAAAATTCAAGTACAATTATCAGAACATTCAACCTCTTGAAGAGGAGTATCTAAGCATTATTTATAGAAGAAAATATTCTAACTAAATTAACTAACAAGGTAGTCAATTCCAATAGATTAGGAGGATGCCACTTATTGAAATCATAAGAAAGAGGAAGGAGGTTATGCATGCAAAAGATTCGGTCAAACCAAACTTTCTTCAACAAAATCCAGCATAACAACACCTCTTAAATCTACTTAACTAATAGACATGGCCATTAAGGTTAACTTCCACATGAGCTAGAAGTTTCCAACCATTGGAATTCTTTAATGTCCATCTCTACTTGACTTTTTCAGCAACCGAGCAACTCACATGAACTCCTTCCATATTGCAAGCTCCATTTATTTCTGCATCTAAATTTGGACCTGCATTATAAATTTAGCATGCACAAGACAAATTTATATCCATAATCACCTTATGATAGCATTCATTCAATCACATGCAAAATTAATATAGATATATCACATAGAAAGCTAATATCATTAAAATTTATAGGAATAAGTTTATGTTCAGATTTCACAAGTTAAGGGAAATAACATAGAAAGTATTGGAGACTAGGTGCTAAAACCCCATAGTAACACTAAAAAACCTACGATAAATACTAACAAAACTGAGTTATTATTTGGACTCATCATTCTCCCCAACTTAATGATTTATTGGTCCTCTAATAGAGGGAACTTAATTCCTTTGTCCTCTAATAGAGGGAACTTAATTCCTTTGTCTTACATTATAGATATTGTGGCACTAAGGTCACCACATTTCGTAATTTTTCTTGTAATGCAATAATTTCTGCATTTTTCTCCTCGACTTCTTTATTCTTCTTATCAATCTCTTCCTGTAGCTTGCGTTTTTCTCTTCTGCATTCTCTTTCTTTTTCCTGCCTATCTTTCCATAGATCTAGGGCTGCAAATTCCCATGAAAAAGTAGAATATACGTGTATCCCTACCATGATCTTCCCTTGTGCTAGTGTTTTATGTTCAATTTGCTCAAAAATCGGACATGCTTAGTCTGCTTTGCAACCTAGTGCTCAACTTGCTTTGCAACAGTAGCAGGTTCCTCCAACCCAATATTTATCGACTCCCTAGGAGTTTCTGTCAAATCTCTATTTACTTGTTATCTAGTATTCTCTGCCTTCTTTTGAGGTGTCTCACTGAGCCTACGACTCCTCCTTGGAGGTATATTAGTAGTAGACTTGGTCACTTTTGACTTCTTGGGAGGACTTTCATTTTTCTTTGCGGCTGCAGGATGCTCTATTTCTATAGTTTTTCCCTTCCTAGGGCTAGGGTTTATCTTCTCTAGCTCTTTCTTATTAGCTTTGCCTTTTCTACTCTCTATTTTTCTCATTTTTTCTTTCTCTTTCCTAACAACAGCCCTAGTGCAAGGTGTATTTTTAGGGGAAATATTAACATTAGAGTCCGAAGATGAACTCTTTTCATTTGCATGTTCAGATTCAGAAGAAATAGTTTTGGCTACAAGAGGGTTTGATCTAGGTGTTACCCTAGAAGTTGAAGCTACAGGGGTAATTTTAACTACCCCCTCATCCCTCCTAACCCTATGAGCTAGGGGTCAACCTCTAAGACCCACATTGTCTGGTCTAAATATTTTAATTCTCAAAAATTCATCCCATGACATGCTGGAAACATTATGCAAAGATTTCTCTACTAACAATTTAATCAAGTAGTGATGGGAAATAGAGTTTTCCCTACCTTTTTATGTTTCAGAAACCATAATTGCAAGGAGGTTGAACATAAAATTTGGTACATTCATTCTCCTACCATGCCTCCAATGATTCAACAACTTGAAATGTATGGAATGCAGAAAAGATTGGCGACCCTCACAGGTGATATACTTGACAATAAAAACAACAGATTGTCTCCATTTCTCTAGCAAAGAAAGTCTTCTCATACCTTGTTTGTCCATACTAAGCGGAGGATCTCTCAACTTTGTTAATTCATCCCTAGCTCATCTAGCATCTTTAGTGGCAAGGTAGGGTTCTCCCTTAGCAGGAAAACTTGATACTTCAGTAATTCTTTCCTCTGTAGCTATGACTTTTAACACCTTAGCCATTTCCTCACCATTTGAAAAAGTTTGAGAAAAATATAAGGCAATGTCCTCACTGAAACTATCTAGCTTCAGGAAATAATCCAACCAACCACAATTTTTGAATTCTGGTTCACAGAGTGCATTTTGCAAGAGTACCTAGTGAACCATTGGTTCATTTCTTATCAACGAACCCCCCATTGTTTCAACTCATACAGAGGAAAACACTTCTACAAATATTTCCTCCTGCAATCCTTCAGCCAAAAATAATGTCCCTTCTACTTCCTATAGTTCTTACAAATAGAAAAAGCAATGTCGAAACATCTCAATTTTACCTTTCCAATGACATCATGATTTTGACTAAGACAGTAAAGAGAGTGTACTTGTCAAAGAAAATGGTGGCATATTAATGTCACATGTAGTATGTCACTTCAACTTATCATTTCAAATTTTCCACCATGTTGGTGCATGGGATGTGACTGATGTGACTAATGACATGTATGACATATGAAACATAAGCTTACACTTCCCCCCAACCTAAATTAAGGCATGTGTGTGCATAGGCTAGAATGGGAGTTGGATAAAATAGGGAATTTAAATAGGGGTTGCTATGCAAAATATAAATATTAAAATATAATAATCAAATAAATGAATACAAGGTAATTAATATGCATTAATTTTTATGCACATACTTGGAAAGGTGGAACATATTTTCCAAAGAATGTGAATTTAGTACTGGTCATCATAAAAGTGCAGTTGAGTAATTAAATGAAGTGGTGGTGAAGTGAGGTGGAATAGAGAGAAAATAGAAATGAATGGGCAGATAATCTTTATTGATGGAGAAATTAATTTCCACAAAAAGTGGAAATATTTATTATGATTGCATGCATACCTTGAATTAGGTAGAAGGTTGAACACTAGGTCCACTTCCTTCGGCTGTAGGAACTTCAAAGTTCTAGATTTAATAAATTGTTGCATGAACTCTTGCTTTGAGGTAGACTTATGATAACCTAAGTCGATGACCATTGACTAGGAGCTTGAACCAAATAGTATCAATGGTTGCAAGCTAAATACCACCATTGGGGTAGACTTCTGCAACCTCATATGGTCCCATCCATCGAGTTTGAAGTTTGCCCAAATTATCCTTATACCTGGAATCATAAAGAAGTGCCCAGTCACCTAGTTAGAACCTCTTATCTTTGATGCACTTATCTTGCCATCTAACTCTTTGGTTCTCCACCATCTCAGTATGGTGGAGAGCTCATTCCCTCATCTTATTCAAGGAATTGAGTTGCATAACCCTTTATTTTTGTGCCTCGGATATGTCTATACCAAGGTCTAGTGCTGTTCTAAGAGTTTTGTGTTCAAACTCTATAGGAATCATTACTATTTTTCCATATAATAGATAAAATGGAGTAAAACCACCTGTGGTTTTCCAAGTGGTTATGTAGGCCTAGACAGCTTCTGGCAACCTAGTTGCCCAATATTTTCTATGAAGTGGTACTATCTTGGTCAGAATAGATTCTATTTCTCTATTTTTTACCTCAGATTGTCCATTGTCTTGTGGATGATAGGGAGTAGATTTCCTATGTCTAATATTATAATCATTCACCAATGTTGTGACAAGAGTGGATGTGAACTGAGCCCCTTGATCTGCGACTATATCCCTAGGAACTCCATACCGTGTGCATATTTCTTCATAGAGGAATTCTGTAATTTTATTGTCCCTAACATGTTTCATGGCTTTTACCTCAGTCCATTTTGTCACATAATTAGTACAAACTAAGATGTAATATTTTCCATTTGATGTTGGATAAATTGGGCCTGCAAAATCAAGTCCCCATTTATCAAATGGTGTGATAACTACCTGAGGGTATAGAGGCATCTCATCTGATTTAGTTGGTCGGCCCATCCTTTGACACCTATCACATTTCCTAGTATATTTTCTTGCATGTTTATGAAGTGTAGGCCAATAGAATCCTGTATTGAGGATTTGCATGGCTGTCCTCTTAGCTGCAAAGTGTCCCCCACTGGGTTCATCATGGCATGCATGCAGTATATCATAAGTCTCATCCTCTCTTACACATCTTCTTAGCACATGATCTGGTCAAGTATAGAATAAATGACCTGCCATCCATGAGAATGGAAACTTTTTCTCAATAAGAAACCTTCACTCTTTTGGAGAGAAATGAGGGGGAACTCTTCCCGTAACCAAATAATTGGTTATATCTGCATACCAAGGTGTATGCACACTGATGGAGAAACAATGTCATCAATGAATTGAGTGTCATCTGATGTTGTCAATCTGGAGAGAAATTATGCCACAACATTTGCCTTCCCTATCTTGTTTATAATGGTGATATCAAATTCCTGCATTAATAACAACCACCTTTCCAATCTGCTTGTGATCAATGGTTTGTTGATAAGATATTTTATGGTTGCATGGCCAGTATGGACAAATATTTGGTATCCTGTGATATAATGCTGGAATTTGTTGAGATCATAAATGACTGCCAACATCTCCTTCTCTATCATGATGTAGTTAAACTCACCCCCTTGTAGGTTCTTGCTAATAAAGTAGATTGCATTATCTATTTCTCCCTCTTTTTTTCCTAAGATAGCCCCTATAGCATAATCAGATACATCTGTGTGAATGTGGAAAGGAAGTTCCCAATTAGGGCCTTTGAGCACAAGAGCATGGGTTAATCTTGTTTTCAAATAAGAGAATGATTTATCACAATCCACTATCCACTGGAACTCAACATCTTTAGTGAAAAGAGTGAAAAGTGGTGCTGCTATCTTACTGAAATATTTTATGAAATTCCTTTAGTATCCTACATGTCCCAGGAAACTTCTAACATATTTTTTCTTAACAGGAATAGTAAGATTAGTAGTTACCTTAATTTTGGCTAGGTCTACTTGAATTCCCTTTTGAGAGATATAATGGCCAAGGACCAATCCTTACATCATCATAAAACATTTATCACTATTCAAGGAGAGATTATGGTCCTCACATCTTTGCAAAACCTTTTTGAGGTTTTCTAATGCTTTTGCAAAATCAACACTATAAGTAGTGAAATCATCCATATAGATTTCCATACAATCATGTGAAATCTTTGAGAATATACTAATAACTTCTCTTTCGAAGGTTGAAGGTGCATTGCATAAACCAAATGGGAGTACTGAATAGTCATAAGTTCCCCAAGGACAAGTGAAAGTTGTCTTGTCCTGATCCTTAAGTGCAATCTGGATTTGATTATATCCACTGAACTCATCTAAGAAGGAAAAATACTTCTTTCTTGCAAGTGAATCCAAGACTTGGTCAATAAAAGGAAGGGGAAAGTGATCCTTTTTGGTGGAAAATTTTAGTTCTCTATAGTTAAAAAAAATTCTCCATCTACCTCCCTTTTTAGGCATAATCACCAAAGGAGACACCCATTGGTTGTCTAAGATAAGGTAGATAAATCTTGCATCCAACAACTTTTACAGTTCTCCTTTCATAATCTCCCTTAATGTAGGGTTGATTCTCCTTTGTGGTTGCCTCACTGTTGTATAGTCATCTCGAATGTAGATCCTATGAGTACAAATTTTAGGATCTAATCCTTTCATGTCATGGTAATCCCATGCAAATTCTTGCTAATGCAACTTTAATAGGTTTGTCAGAGACAAATTCTACTCCTAAGTAAGTTTTTTTTTTTATTCAAATGTTTCCCCTCTAAAACTGGTACTTATGTGGTTAACTCAATCATGGTTGTTTCACTAATGCTTGAAAATTTTACTTCATGTGGTAATAATGTATGAAGTTTATCTATTGTTGTAGGAAATTCAAGTGCAAAAGAAGTCGACATAAGTGTTTACAATGGAGATGTAGAACTAGATTCTTGAGTGGGTGCTTCTTCATGCACTTCATAACTATTCTGAATTATATGGGATAATATGTCATCTTATTCCTGAAGTTGTAGGAAATGAAATTTTCTTATCATCATGAGTTGTGCCACTGAATTGGATTCCTCTGATTCTTCTCCAACTTTTGGCCAGATGGGGTTATCCATGTCATGGGATGGTTGGGTAGGAGGATAAAGGACAAGATTTTTATTGCTTTTCCCACTAGAAATAGTCATGTCCCATGACCGACATCCATTGTAAGCATCTGTTGTAGCTAACCATGACCTTCCTAGAATAATAGGATACCATCCTAATGTAGCTTTAGGGGAAAGGATCACAAAATCAGCTAGATATTCCCAAGAATCTAGAATAACAACAAGGTCTTCAACAATACCATATAGTTTGATAGTAGAACTGTTAGCAAGCTGTAGAACAATTGAAGTAGGTCTCAGATTGGTAACATTCAGTTGCTATAGGATATCTTTAGTAATCACATTGATAGTGGCCCCCAAGTCAATTAGAGCATTCTTTACTTGGATTCCATTTATAATGACTCCAACCATAGGTTTACCTGGGTCAGTATACTTAGGAACAGTAACTTTCCCTAGAATGATATCTGCCAACTGTCCCATCACATGAATAGTGGTGGGGTCCTTCTTTTTCCTCCCAGGATTTTTAAGGAATGCTTCCTTTATTACCTTACCATATATGGGAACAACTTTTATGGCATGGAACAAAGGTATCTTGACACATATGTGTTTTAACTGATCCAAAATATCAAAGGTTGTTTCTTCTTTTTTCTTAGAAACTTCTAAGCTTCGAGGAAATGGTGGGTCAAGATCAGTCTGATGATCTGGTTCAAGATTCATGGGAACACTTGTCTGAGTAGAGATATTAGGTGAATTTTGATGCTCCTACTCTTCCACTAGAAGCTTTGTGATAATAGGAGTGGAAGATGATGAAAAAGTGGTTCCTAAATGCAGATGAATATTACTCAAACTCATAACATAGGCAGGATATTGGTTTGGATCTGCAAAGTAGATTGGTTGCTGCTGGGGTTTGTTATTTGGGTTGGGTGTGGGTTGAGTTGGTAACTGAGTAGGTCTAGGTGTGCTATAATTTGAGTTAGGAGGAGGCATTATAGAAAGTTTTTGAGGCTATGGAAGCTACTATATGTAACCAGTTATCTGGTTTGGCCATTGATGTCCTCCCCTCCATTGGGATGTTTGTTACCAATTTTCTTTAGGTTGTTGCCAATTCCCCTAGGGTTGATTCCACTGAGGTGGAGTGTTTTGGTAATTGGCCCAAGTTTTTGGAGGGATGTTCCAAGGTTGAGGTGAATAACCTCCAAATTTTGATGGATATTGGGGTTGCCATTGATTACCAGATGCATAAGAATTCATATAAGGTCCATTAAAAGATAATGGGTCTGGTGGTATACCTTTTCTTGGAACCCATGGCCTTCTTTGTGCAACATAAAAAACTTGATCTTCATCACCCTCAATTGGCTTGAATTCAGGTGGAATGTGCTTGTTGTCAATATTGGCTACCATTTTACATTTGCAGTCATTCTTTTGCCTGCAATGAGGACAATATTCTGCCAACATTGCCTCTTCCTCCTCGTGTTTTTTTTACTTGAAGTGTATCTAGCTGAGTTTCTATATTATTTATGATGTCCTTCTTGAAGTCTAACAGTAAATGAGTGACTTCCATCCTTGAAACTCCATTAATGGAGGATTTACCCATAAAAGATTAGTAACCTCTTCCTTTCTTTACATTTTCTCTGGAGTAATTCTAACATATCTTCTTAATATCATCCCAGGGAACTTGGGTAATATCTCCTCCTCCTATTAAGTCTAGAGCATCAACACAACTCTAACTGATCACTCTAAGGAAAAGTAACTTTTGAGACTCTTCATTGAGTGCATGATGTGGAGATTTCTGTAGACTAAACAGGAACCTTGACATATAGTCCTCCAAACTTTCATCCTCCTTCTACTACATCCTGAAGATATCATCTCCTCTCATATCACCACCTCTAAAATATTCTTTATACTTCTCAAGAAAATTTTTCTTCATGGCATCCCAACTATTCATAATATTCCTACCTAAGCTCATAAACCATCTTAATGCAACTTCTTTCAAAGTAATGGGAAACAACTGAAGCCCATGAGTATCAGTAGTGTAATCATAGCTTCTACAAAGGATACAAAATTCAAACAAGAAAGTGTATGGGTCCTTTGTTACAAGCCCATAGAATTTAGGAAGAACTAAAGCATGAATGTTCTTGAGGTTATCAACATCATTTTGTTCAGGGATAGGGAATGGAAAGGTTGGCTCGTTAGGCCTAATTGGGATAACTATATTTTCTTGATGGATTATCAAAGAAAATGGATTCTCAGTCAGGTTAGCTTGCTCTTTAGAGGAAGTTTTAAAATTGGTCAAATTGTGAAATGCACTAGCAAAAGGGTAAATACTTCTTCTTCTTCTTCATCTCCTGGAAAATTTTGAAACTCAACTAGCTGATTATCAAGATTAGGATCAACAAGAAGGAATCTCCCTAGAGAATCTCTTCTCCTACCCCTATGCATGTGGTATTAACTTAGTATCAACCAACTCACACAAAGAATTTGTGCAAGAATAATGGATCATTACTTATTCGAATGAAGGGTATATTGAAAAAAAACTTCAGAGATACCAAAAATAGGAAAGAAACTAGAAATGACTCTTAAGAACTTCCTAGTTTGACACCATCCCCAACAACGGTGCCAAAAATATTGGCCTCCTCTAATGGTTCAATAACTAATCCCTCCAAGCTATAACTTAGAGATTAAATATTTGTACCAAGTAGTTATCTTTCTCATCATGAAGGTTTATTTCATTATCAACCCAGGGACGTGAGCTTGAAATGGGTCAGTGCTATATGTGCACTAGGATTCCATTGTAGCCATCTTTATTCTATAACTTAGAAAGGAAACAATACTAAAAGTGAATGCTTAAAATGAAGCAACATAATTAATGAGCATAAAAAAAAGACTAAACTGAATTTGAAATGAATTACAGAAGAAAAAAGTCTCAGTAAATAGACTGGAAGTTACTTTGTTTGTTGTGGCTATAGGAACAAACACATAATGAAGTTCCAATGGCTGCAAGAATAGACAACTGCTAAGACTGTAACTAGTTGCTGAAGAGAAAAATAACTACTGAATTGAATGAATAGAATTCTCACCTAGTGGCCCCCCTTGAATGACTTTTCCCATTACTAACTCAAATGTAACAAACTAGAATATCATTTTATTCATTGAAAACATGATTACAACATAGCAGTAACATAAAGTTATATTTCTTGAAAACTAAAAGTGCAAGTACAATTCTCAAAACATTCAACCTCTTGAAGAGGATCATCTGACCATTGTTTACAGAAGTAAAGATTCCAAATTTAACTTAACTAACAAGGTAGTCAACTCCAACATATTAGGAGGATGACACTTATTGAAAGCTAAAAAAAAGAGGAAGGAGGTTATGCATGCACAAGATTCGGTCAAACCAAACTTGCTAAAAAAAAAATCCATCATAACAACACCTCCTAAATCTACTCAACTAATAGACATGGCCATTAAGGTTAATTTCCACACGAGCTAGAAGTTTGCAACCATTGGACTTCTTCAATGTCCATCTCTAGTTGACTTTTTTAGCATCCGAGCAATTGGCATGAACTCCTTCCATATTGCAAGCTCCATTTATTTATGCATCTAAATCTGGTCTACATTATAACTTTAGCATGCACAAGAAAAATGTATATCCATAATCACCTTATGATAACATTCATTCAATCACATGTAAAATTAATATAGATATATCACATAGCAAGCTAATATCATTAAAAGTTATAGGAATAATTTTATGTTTAGAGTTCACAAGTTTAGGGAGATAATATAGAAAGTATTGGAAACTAGGTGCTAAAATGCGATAGTAATGCTAACAAACCTATGATAAATCATAACAAAGATGAGTCATTATTTGGAATCATCATCATCTATGACAAGGATGGAAGAAAGAAAGTTATAGCAGCGGTTCAAATGACAAAGAATCATATGTTTCCCCTCAAAATGCAAATCCTAACACAATCAACAAGCTCACAGCATTCGACCTTCAAAACAGTCATCCAAGACCTATCCAAGCTTTGGAATTTGAGGTATGGGCATTTAAGATATTCTAGTTTAAGTCTTTTGGCTAAAAAAACCATGGTTAGGGGCCTACCAACAATCGTAGAGCCCAATGGAAAGTGTGAAGCATGCATCTTAGGTAAACAACATAGGCAACCCTTTCAATCAGGGAATTCTAGGAGAGCAAGAGCACCATTAGAGGTAGTGCATTCAAATTTGTGTGGTCCCATGAAGACCCCAACCCTAGGAGGAAATATTTATTTCAGGACACTCATAGATGATTATAGTAGAAAAAATTGGGTGTATTTTTTGAAGAACAAATTAGATGCATTTGAGAAGTTCAAGGAGTTTAAGGCCTTGGATGAAAAGCAAAGCAACCATTATATCAAAGTGCTAAGAACATAAAAAGGGGGAGAGTACATATCTCAAGAGTTTATGAACTTTTGTAAGTCTCAAGGCATTCATAGACAGCTCACAACCCGATATAATCCATAACAAAATGGAGTGGCTGAACGGAAGAACAGAACAATCATAGAGATGGTAGCAATAATTTTGAAGGAAAAAGGTTTGTCTAATGAATATTGGGGTGATGTTGTAGCAACAACAGTCTACATTTTGAATAGGTACCCCACAAAGGTCGTTCATGATAGGATTCCACAAGAAACAAGGACAAAATGCAAATGGAGTGTTGAGAATTTAAGAATATTTGGATGTGTGGCATATGCACTCATGCCAAAAGAGAAAAGGCAGAAATTTGATGAAAAAGGTGAAAAATGCATTTTCATAGGCTATAGTGAAGAATCCAAAGCCTACAGATTATACAATCCCATCACTAAGAAAGTGGTGATCAATAGGGATGTTGAATTCGTTGAAAATGAGTCATGAGATGGAATGGTTGATAGCATCACGAGTATTTATATCTCAATAGCCTTTGAGGATGAAGAAGTTGCAGAAGGCAGGTGCACCTGAACCTTACAACAAGGTAACAGTTTAGAAAATAACAACTCTAGAAAATTTTAACAGAACAATTGCTCTGGAACCTTTCAGCAAGGCAGATGCGCCAAAATTTTACAACAATAGTCTTCTTCATCAGACCAGCAGTCAAGCAACTCCAAAAATTCTAACCCTATGTTTGCATCATTGATGCCATGAAAGAATAGAAGCATGAGGGAAATTTATGACAACATAAGGTATGAAGATTTTGATGAGAATTTAGATTTTGCTTTGTTCTCTTATAGTGATCCAATGTATTTTGAAGAAGTCATGAAATAAGAAAAATGGTGTAAGGCCATGGATGAAGAGATGACTGCTATAGTGAGAAACACGACATGAGAGCTCACTGATTTATGGAAAGGAAAATCAATCATTGGAGTTAAGTGGGTCTATAAGACAAAATGTATCACTGATGGTAAAGTTGAGAGGCATAAAGCAAGGCTGATTATTAAGGGATACATACAACTTGTAAGAGACTATGATGAGATGTTTGCACTAGTTGCAAGGCTAGAAATAGTGTGAACAATCCTAGCAATTGAATCCCAACACAAATAGAAAGTATTACATATAGATGTAAAGTAAGCCTTCTTGAATGGAGTGCTAAAAGAAGAGGTGTATGTGGAGTAGCCACCTGGCTACGAAGTCCTAGGGAGGGAAGACAAATTCTATAGGCTCTAAAAAGCTCTCTATGGGCTGAAACAAGCACCATGAGCATGGTACAATAGAATTGATTCATACCTTCTGAGCAACGACTTTAGCAGAAGAGGTAGTGAGTCCACACTCTACATCAAGGCAGCCAATGGTGAGATTCTTATTGTTGTTTTCTATGTAGATGATTTAATTTTCACAGGGAATAGTAATCTTTTCATTGCCAATTTCAAAGAGGCAATGAAAATTGAGTTTGAAATGACAACCCTAGGTTTGCTAAAATATTTCCTTGTCATAGAGGTCCAACAAATAGATCATGGCATCTTTATTTCACAAAAAAGTTATGCTAAACAAGTCTTGAAGAGATTTAGAATGTTGGATAACAAACTATCCCCAACTCCAATAGCTATAGGTTTGAAATTAAGTAAAGAGGATAGTTGTAGTGATGTTAACCCAACCCTCTACAAGAGCATGGTTGGAAGCCTCGTGTACTTGACAAAAATAAGACCGGATTTGATGTACAATTGATTTCTAGGTTCATGGAGCAACCTAAGGATTCCCACTAGCAAGTAGGAAAAATAATTCTAAGGTATGTTAATGGAACAAAAGGCTATGGCATTATGTATACCACCTCTAATGAGTTTTAACTAGTTGGGTACATAGACAGTGATTAGGGAGGAAATATAGATGAAAAGAAGAGCACCTTGGGATACTTGTTCCACATGGGTTCAGGAGCAATATGATGGGCATTAAATAAGCAACCCATAGTTTCTCTCTCCACGGTCGAAGCGGAGTACATTGCAGCAAATGCAACAGCATGCCAAGCTATTTGGTTTAGAAGAATCCTTACAGATTTGAATGAGAAACAAGAAGATGGTACAACCATATTTTGTGACAATATGTCTTCTATTACCTTGACTAAGAATCCCATCTTGCATGGACGAAGCAAGCATATTGAAATACGCTACCATTTCATAAGGGAGTTGGTGGAGCATGGAGAGATTGAACTTCAGTACTATATATTTGAGCAGTAGCTCGCTGATATTTTCAAAAAGGAATTGTCAAAAGACTCCTTTGAATGGCTAAGAGATAGGCTTGGTATGAAGGAATGCACTACAACTTTAGTTCTGGAAAACTCAGAAAAGCGCTAATGCATTGGAACCTTGGTTCAGGAAAACTTAGAAAAGCATCAATGCACCAGAACTTTGGTTCTGGAAAAATAAAAAAAGCTCGGATGCACAGGAACTTTGGTTTAGGAAAACTCAGAAAAGTTTCAATACGCGGGAACTTTGGTTTTGGAAAACTCAGAAAAGCACCGATGCGTCGAAAATTCAATTCAGAAAAGTGCAAGAAACCTGAACAAGTGCAAACAAGATTGTGTCGGAAACCTTTGCTCCAAAAATTTTGCGCTGGAAGTTTTGAATGGTGATGAAAAATAGAAAGACTCAAGATTAAGGGGGAGTGTTGGATTTTCTAATCTTGAGAAACCCCCACCAAGTGCATTTAATGCACAGTCAGAATGATTCGTTAGAATCTTGCACCCTTTGTCGTGTCTGACAACCCTGTTGACCAGTTAATATTTTTGGCAGAAAATTAATTCTGGTAGGTAAATTTGAAATTGAGCGGAATTTTTGGAAAAGGGAAAGAAAGACAAAAAGAGAAGATAATTTTTTTCAGTAAGACAAAATAGTGCAGAAGACAAGGAGGAATTTTCAGCAAAACATAATAGAAGAAGAAGAAGAACCTGCAACAGTAGAGGATAGTGCTCCAAAATATTTACAGAGGTCCAGTGCTCTGAAATATTCGCAGCAACACACAGTTAGCTCCAGTGCACCAGAATATGCACAATTTTTGTGAATGAAGATTATACATAGCCTTGCTTTGATTTTGTATGTAAGCTTTTTGAATGTAATCTTTTTGAGTAGTTGAATGAAACAAAAAATATTCCGCCTCCTTATCTTGTTGTGTATTTGTTTGGCTCATGTCTTCATTTTTGCCCACTTTTTTTGGGATCTTTTCGCATCAGGGAAGGATGGTATTAAGAATAGTTAAATCAAATACGCTCTTATGACTGGCCGAAAGTGGTTGCAAGGTTTGCGAGTTGTTGTTGTAACTGCCCCATGTTTTGCAAGATAGTATGTAATACAGGATTAGAAGGTGAAGGATGTGGTGGTGGACCATGCACACCACCACCTCCAACAAAAATAGTACAAGGACTAGTACCGCCACTAGGGACAACACCAACATCTAGACCAGTGCTGATAGAAGTAGTGTTAGCCACGACAAAAGTTGTGGTGGAGTTGCTAGAAATGCCTATGTAACCCAATGGGGATAGATGAAGCATTAATACTAAGGATGGTAGGTCCAGCATCAACCATGTGTATAGTCACCCCAAGTATGTCAACACCAACTTAAGACTAACTATTCCGAGGAGTTTCTGCATGAGGTACATGAGTTTTGACAATCAGGGATAATGCTCTCAACATATCTAGGCCTCTTCTATCTGAGATCAATATTTCTCTCAGAGTATTCACAAAATTCCCAACTTGGGGAAGAAAAATTTCTCTTTTCAAGAACCCTTTGAAATCTCTCAATTTCTCCTCTAACAAATGAATCTGATCAAAATCAATAGTGATAGTAGAATCATGAACAATAGCACGAGGAGAAGGTGGAGTGTTTGTTAGGGTATTGTGACATGAATTCGATTGTGAACCAGATGAAGAAGAGCCCCCTATTATAATGTTCTTGAGGGGATGAAAAGCAAAAGAATCCTGCAATTGAGCAAACATCAAATCGGGTCTGGTAGGGCTATAACGGTTGGGAGGAATGCTCTATCTGGAAGTCCTCCTTACAACAACCCCTATGTTAGTCTGAGTTATAAAGCTCATAGATGAGCCAAATGAAGTTCAGGTCCCTCATTAGACACAACAAGGAGACTACTACGAAAGTATCACACTACCTGACTAAAAATTTTAAAATTTGGTTCACGTCAGGTTCACCAAAATATAGTGTTAGAAAATTCACACCCTCAAGAAAGTGAGATCCAAGGGGTTCAAACTATCCTACCTACACTCCTTTTACTGGCACTAAAGGTGAGCTAGGGGATGTAAGTTTCTAACTATCCAAACCTAAGGAGAACCTCTACTGGAGAGAGAAAAATAAAGATTAATGAGACCTAACTAACTATTCACAAAGGGCTCCTATTGGCTTTTGCCTAGTTCTATGTCAGAATGAATGTGTCGTGTTAGGATGATAGACGTACAAAAGGTTTGTACATGAGTGATGGTACTTCTAATGATGTAATAGAGAAAGTACAATACATAACTAAACAAAACAAAATACAAACGAGGTTGTAATAATGGGAGAAGAGAAAAAAGAGGAACTCACAAAAGGTCCACAAATGAAGATTCCCACTATGATAACCTCTTGATGTCTACTATGAACTTCCCTCCAATGCTTGTGAAGCTAATGCTTAGTGAAGTGCAATAGAGTGATGAAGAGTTCTCCCAAACTACAACCAATAGAACCTACAAAGTGAATAATGTAACAAAGTACCAACAACATGGAGTCACTTGTAAATTGCATCTAGAAGCCCAAATGAAGCTACCGGAGGCTTGATAAAGGCATCTAGGAAGAATTTGGCTATCGATGGATGCATTTGAGTTCATTACGATTCCTTCTTGGCATAGGCAAAATACCTTAATGGCCACCTACATTCTAAAACTACTGCAGGACGATGTCGTGGTGCACAAATGTCTTTATGGCGCACTAATGTTTGTTGGTTAGACAAAAAGTGGACCCAAATAAGGGACAAAAAAATGGGGAGCTAATAGGGTTGCATGGGTGGACAAAAGGACAAGCAGGCGATATACGTTTCCTAGTCAACATAAAGTGAAGGTGATGTGTAATGAAGAATTATACTGGATGTAATTTATGACATTACAAAAATATACTAAAACATATTAGATACTGCCTTTTCAAAGAAAAAGTATTCTTCATCATACTCTTACATAGAAAATAAACAACTATTATTGCTCAACCTTAGAAAAACTATTGTTTTGCTTCTACAATCTGTTTTTCATTTCCTAAACATACATATATATAATGTGCTGCATAAATGGTGGTCATTATTTTCATGCATTTTTGGCCATGGGTTACATGTGATCTTCTATCTAAAAATAAATATGATTCTCAATAAGTGACTATAGCGTATTAATAATTGGATAAGACTAGCTTTGAAATAAGGAAAAAAAATGAAGTCTTCAATAGTAATCTGGTTGTAGTAGTGATTACTGCAGCTCCATCAATAATTGTGATTACACATTCCAATAACATGGACACATGGTTCAAAACCCTAATTGAATATGATGTAAACAAGTTCTTACTAAATAAAATATAAGAAACATTGCATCAAAAAATTAAATTTCAATATTCTAAAACTTTTGTTATAACACTTATGTATTAAAGAGATTCATATACTATGTTTCTAAAATCATCTATAAAATGTATATTATATATATACGAGAAATTTTTATGCATCAATTTATTAATAATATTAATGTCATTAATATGATTATTTATACAATCTTAAAGTTGGGGTCCCATGGAGGGGGCTTCCTAAAAAATAGAGCTACAATTGCTAAGTTTTTTCAGGAATATTTTAAAGTTGTTGGTCTCATGAATTTTGTAATACAATTGAGCTTAAAAGTTTAAGCTCCAAAATTTTATGAAGCTCGTGGTCTCATGAATATAATATATTTATCTTTTATACTCCATGCAATGATAAAAACAAGTAAAAAAAATATTTTCCCTCCAAAACTATTTTTTAATCGAAACCCAAACTTATATGTTTGACAAGTGACAAATAACATGCATAAGCTGGTGGGCCAATATTTAGCCCCACCCATTTTCACCCGCTCAAAAATGCAAACCTGAAAAGTAAGTGCTTCCATTTTTAAGAAAAGATTCCGAATAATCCAACAACATTTTTTCCTTCTTTATGAAACCTTCTCTTTCTAAAAAAATAGAAGTTTAAGCCTTCCATGGGACCCCACCCTAAATGTGGCGTACATATATGGCATTGCCACCTCATTCAGAATTGCATGGAGTGGCAATTGTAATTCCCCAGCCAGATTCCCAAGAGGATGTCCTCTTTCAGCTATCAATATGTCGACCCAATTTGTGGTGTGGGACACTACATTAAGAGTTCATTCAACTTTAGCTACAGAGAAGAGGCATACCTATTCATTGCTGACCAGTGCCTGCTAATCAACTATGCTCCCAGCACGACTGATGACTACATTATTAAGGGGCTCATGAGCATCGGCGATGCCTTTCCCTCCTTGATGGACACTGTTTTTTCCAGTGGGATTGACGTTGCATTTACTGCTTCCTCAAAAATGAGGCGTATATATTTAGAAGTAACATCTATGCACTAATCAACTTTGTGGCAGATGGTGATGGTGGCTACATTAGTGAAGAACCCAAGAGGATCACTGATAACTTCTACTCCTTGAAAAATACCACTTTTGAAAATGGTATTGATGCGCCTTTTACTTCTTCCAGAAAAAAATGAGGCTTATATATTTAAAGGTGATCAATACGCACTTATTCATTTTGCACTGGGTACAACAAATGACTACATAATTTAGGGACCCAAAAATATTGCTCTCGGATTCCCCTCTTTAAAAGGTATAATTTTCCAGGATAGTTTAGATGCAGCGTTTTTGTCTTCTAGAAAAAATGAAGCTTACATATTTAAAGGAGATGCCTACGCTCTCATCAATTATGCAACTATATGAGCCACACCTTCCTATTGTGTTAGGGAATGTTGGCTGAAAACTTGGACAACCAAGGTAGAATTAATGAAGAACATGCCAGGACCTTGCAATGACAAGAGATTTTTGTTATTTCTTAGTGTAAATAAGGTTTTGTTAGAATATATAAAAATCTAAGAATGAATCGTCCTTCCCAAGCTTAGCACCCCCAAAAAAATGTCTCTCAATGCAAGAGAAAGTGGTTATCCAATTTTATTATTAAGCTAGATTCTATAATTCATAGGTCAAGACTGTAGATAGGTGAACTATATGGCTTGTCTTGTTTATCTAACTCTAGGATGATTTAGTCCACTTACAAAACCAAGCTAGATATAGATGACAACCTCTATAGAAACAAATGACAAGTAGAGTATGGGATCTACAAGGGCATAGGTAGGAGGAACACATTACTCCTAAAACATAGTAGTTTCACTCTTTCTATATTATTAAAGGACTCATTTTTTCTTGCTAACCATTTTTCTTGCTGGCCATTTTTTAATAAAGGAAAAAGGAGATTATTTTTGATGATCTTGTATATAAATGAAATAATAGATATAATCTTGCAATTGATTAATTTTCTTAATCCTTTTCTAGAAGAGGAAAAAGAGACCTTTTTGGGATGATTTGTTTTTGAACGGCTCAATAGTTATATGTTATTTTTCATTAGTTGTCTAGTAATAGAAAAAAATAAAGACTTTTTTCTATTATCTCTTTTGTAAATGAATGTGTAGTGTAGTAAAATGAATACCCTTGCATTTTCACACTTGTTTGGGCCCACCTTGCTTTATTTATCCTTCTTTATGGCTTAATTGATCCTATTTTATGTCCACAAGCCCTATGAATGATGTATTTTTTTGGTTAATCCCGACATTATCCAATACATATGTGATCTCCTAATGACTCTAATTGGTGTGTCCTTGATTTTTGGTCAGGACTAAAAAACCACTAAATGCGTCTTTGTCCCCTTGAGGTCCCGAGACCCTAATTTTGAGGTATCTTATTTGGGCCCCTTTATGGTGTTTGTTCCCCAAGTTTCATCACTTGGGAATAAGACACCACCTAGGGCGTCTCAGTCCTCCTTGAGTCATTTTCAGGATTTAATTTTAAATCTTGGCAAGATTTAACCTCCTTCATGTAATGAATTCATAGGTCGGCTTGGTGTGATATGATTTCAGGATATTAAGCATAGAAAAGTATAAATACAAGGTTAATTCATTAATTTCAATCCAAGTTTTTTGTGAGAGCATTCACTATAGTCAAATTAAGTTCACAAGAGCATTCAAGAGAAATTCATCAAGCAAGTGGAGTCATCATCAAGATTCAAGCATCATGTCAAAGACTATTCTTGCATCATATGTGTTGTTGTGCTAACATTTGTGATGTAAGGTTTTGATATAAGAAAATAAGTAATTCAAGATCCATATCCATTACATCCATTTCACACAAGTTTGTAGCCTTTGCAAGGGTTTGTTGAGTTGTAACATTGCATGTTGTTCATTCACCATTTCCTTCATCATTTCTATTTCATTTCAAGGTTTAATTACCAACAAGTGGTTTGGCCAAGACAAACCCCCATTCACTAACAATCAACAAGTTTTCCCCATCTTTTCCATTTATGTTTGTAGACCTAGTTTGAAGACTTGAAGATCATTTGGAGTGCAAAGTTGTCAAAGTTACAAAGTTACAAAGTTATAAATTCGAGAGGAAGCAATTGTAGATTTCGAAGCTCGGGACCACATTCAAAATTTTAAAAAATTTAGAGTGGGACTAAAATTCTATGTTGTAATTGGGAGGCCCTAACAAACAAAACTACAAAACAATAAAATTTAGCTCTCCAACCAAAATACGTGAAATGGAAATGTTTGAGAATTTGTAAGAACAAAGTGAAGCAAGTGATCCATTCATTTGATGAAATACCGTAATTGTGGAGCTAATTTCTATGGAGACAATTTTACAATTGTTTTTGATAAAGTAAACCATGTTTTACAGGACCCAAAACCCAAACAAAAAAGAACAGTCACAACAGCAAACCAGGCATAAAGCCACAATGAAATAAAAGCAAAAAATAGAGAAAAACAGGGGTCCAACGACCCAACAAATAACCTAAGTTTTTTGACAAAACATCATTACTGTTGATAATTTTCCTTTTAATATCAGTGACGTCTTCAATAGTGCTGGAATTAACAAGCTTGCCCTTGCTACGCGTCCTTGTAGAGGGAGCATCAGGAGCAAGCTGCGGTGCCACATCCTTCTTGCCCATCTCGCTGATTGATATGGAGGGTGAAGAAATAGTAGCTAAGGTGGAGATACCTAGAGACTCAGCCTTCTCAGTGAGTTTTCTGAGTCCCTGAGTATTGTTGTTCACGGTCGTTTTGCTGATAGCAATCACTCGACGCAGACTATCCTGGATTTTTTCCACCGCTTTCTCAAGGTTTTTAAATTTAATTTTTCCCACCGCTTTCTCAAGGTTTCTAAATTCAATTTTTTCCTCATGCTCCAATTTCATTGTTTCCACATCCTTGACAATTTTTTGACCGAGGGAAAGAAGGTGGCTTTACCTGGAAGGAGTATTCATCTGCCCAATAATAAGAGAATTATTAGGCCTACCCTTTAGAACATTAATTTACGAAACCATCCAATTAATGAGACACTACTATCTGTGCTCCATATCTTTCATTATTTAATCCATACCATGAGAGGTGCCCTTCTTTGTCTCCACAGGCATATATCAATGTGGAAGTCCATGTCTTGCTGCTCATTATCTGACTGTAGGACTTCGATATGGTCCTTTTGTTTTTTCTTCTTAACTGCTCTTTTATCTTGCTTATGCTCCAGGGGTGGGAAGGATTTCCTTTTAGCACCCGAGATAAGGGTCTTTTTTATATGCTTTGTAGAATCCGAGGGGAGTGGGATTACCCTTTTTGTCACCTGGACTAAGAGAGTCAAGGACAACATCCAGAAAGAAAATGAAATCTGGGTCCTCATCATCAATTCCCCTTATCTGTTTCATACCCATCTACCCAAGGGTCATCTTGATGGTTATTGTTTTCTTCCTCCTCCAAGGGGTCCTCATACGAATCAGAATCAGTGTCAGGGAGGGAGATGTAAGGGTTAGGTTTAACAGCAAGAGATTTAGCATGTTCCATAATTAAGAGTATAAGCCCTTCATGGAGAATAGGGTATTTTTCTTTTGGTGAGTAATGTACCTCATAACGACTTTAATAGACTTTAGTAACATCCACCCTCAGGGGTTTGAGATCTTCCCGATTGCAGCCTCCATCCTTCGTCTAGAAGACCTTTTCTCTTCAAAGAAAAAATTAAGGACTTCTTCAAATGAACTTCTTTCTCTGTAGAAGTTTTTGCCATCCATGGGCATGCCAATGACCTCGGCAATGAGAGCTTCGTCCATAGTGAAATCCCCTCCATAGACCTACACAACTCCAGTACTCTAGTTCTTCACAAACTATTTTGTAACCCTCAAATCATAACCAATGGAGTCTCTCCATATAAGTAGTAAGACCGCCAGCTGAAAGTTCATCCCACACCTTTGTCTTGTTCCTCCATTTCTCATACGAAATGGGTTCGACCTTGTTTTAATTACCACCCATCTCAATCTCACGACTGTAACGACCCCACAATCTGGACCCCAACACAGTGCTAAAAATCTTGGAAGTATAATGAGAATTCGAACAATTGAAGCCTTTACAACACACGGACCAAGAGTACAACGTTATCATAGCACAGATAGCCCCCAAATAATTAAGACAAACTTTTATCATGATGTAGAAGATTTTTAATATCCACGGGGATGACATCACAGGCCCCCCACCACTTAATCTTAGTCAGACGGACCCCTAAATTTGCTAGACCATCACCCACCTTGTTCCCTCCCAAAACACGTGGGAGATTTTGAAATCATCCAAAGTGCAGAGCATTCTAAGGGTGTCCTCAATTAAGGTTTTGATCGTCCAACTAGGCACTTGAGATCGAAGAAGGCATTTGACAATATTGAGGGAATCACTTTCCAACCAAACTTTATTGTAGTTCCCTTTCATAGCAAGTTTTGTGGCAATGTAGGCAACCTTAGCCTCCATAAAGAGGTTTTTCCGGGTACCCAAAAGGAGTGTCATCGCAAAGACAAATTTACAATTTTAAAGGAAGCAAATTTTACAATTATTAAAACTTGAAATATTGAAGTTAGTGGAGTCCTTTTATCGAGACAAGTATTGAAGCAAGTTCTAACATGCTTGTCAACACAACCACATTTAAAAGAAAAAAGAAAAACTAGCACATCTACACTACTAGAAGACTAGGACACACCACATAATGTGACCTAGTCCAAGACTTAGCTACATAATGCATTGTATTCCATAACAACAAATATTTATGTGTAATCCTTTTAGTTATTTGATTGTCGATTCACATTTAAAAATTGAATAAATATCTATTCTCTTGGTTACCCAATCATTTTTTCTAGAACTAATTTATCATTAAATAGATATTTGATTATTTGAATTAAATATAAATTAATGTAAGAGGAGATATGGTAAGGTATTATTCTTTTATTTTCTCTAATTAGTATAAGAGGATATATAAGAAGGAAGTCTTTTATTTTCCTTACAACCCTTGAAAAAATAAATAAAGAAAATAGAAGATTGATGGGATTGAAGCATTCCTTGATTACAAAAACAAGCTTGTTACATATTGAAGTAAAATGTCTTGTATTCCTTGCACTATTTTATGATTTGTTAAATTCTTTTGAAAAAAATAATTTGGGAGTTGGTATCCATTTGACTATCATGATTTATAGACATATGTTTGATATGTCAAACACTTATTAAAAAGTATGCATGACATGGTAAAAAAAGTGTTAAATGACATTCAAAATGATGACAATGAATCATATAAATTGGGATAATATAATCACTATGAATAATTTGATATCTACATGAATTCAAAGGATTAAATTTTGAATTTGAAACATAGTGAGTGTTATCATTTAAAAAAAATAAAAATTGATTTGAAACATATACTCATTATATTCATCTTAAAATATAAATATATTTCTTTATTTTTCAACCAAATAAGAGAAGCCATCAAATATTAAAATTCATACAATATAATAAGATTGTTCAAATTGATTAAGTTATCAAATAGTGTTATCTAGATATATTAATAACAATTACCAACGTAAATAAGAAATACATTTCAACATATTAAGTATTCATAAGATCATTTAATGTATTTTTATTTACATAAATATCAAATTTATTTTGAAGCATTAATAAAAATCAGTGGAATAATTTATTTTGAAGTATTTTTGGATGATGCAAGTCAGATCAACGATGATTTCAAGCTGTAGTTGTGTTTGGGTTTTTATGACTTTCTATTTTGTAGGTTTGTGGCAGCGCCGCGTATGCGCCTGACAACGTCGCGTATGTGAATGATTTAGATGATTATGTGATCTCTGCTTCTATGTCTAGGGCTTTTGTTCTTTTGCAGCATTCGACTTTAGGATTTTTGTCATGTATCTGCCTTTCAGCACCGCGTATGCGCCTGTTTCTGATGCATCTATAATTACTGTAACTGTGCTTATGATTTTTTGATCTGGCCCTAGGGTTTCTAAGTCTGTTGTGTCACGTATAGGTCTGGAATTACCACATATGCGCTTGTTGTTGAGGCGTCTGTGATTTCTATTACTGCGTTTATGATTTTCTGATATCTTGCAGATTCTGTTTTGCCACATTTGTGCCTAGTATCAAGCCACATTGCTGATTAATCTTGCCACATTTCTAATATTTCTGGTAGCATCTATCTCTATGACAATCACATTTGTGCATAACAGTGTTGTGTCTGCGTCTGGTATTGCTGCGTATTTGATCTATCTGATCACGTTTGTGCATAATAGTGTCATGTATTTGCTTCTAGTTTTTTCTGATTAGGGTTTTAGTTTGATTTGCAGGTTTCTAGTTTACCCTCGTTTATCGAAGGCCCCTTACACAGTTCATTTGGATTTCTAAAATTAATTTAACGTGTGCTTGTAGGTTGGGGTAAAATTTCCAAAACTACTAATCAATTTGCTTGCAAAGGTAACTTAGGGGTTGTCTTTCTTTTTAGATTAATTAGATAACATGATTTTCATTGATATTTTCTTTGTTTTTGCTGGGTAAATGAACCTTGTTTGATGTGTTTGGTGCTTTGCATGCTTTTTGTTAAACCCTAGGAAATAAGTTTGTGAGTATTCTCTCCCCTTGTCATCATGGATCTTGGGTGCAAGAGAAAACTATGCTTATTTTTTTCTTGAGGGCTTGCCTCCTATCTTGTGAGAGGGACTCGACACGAGTGGTAAAAAGTTAAAGCCAAGATCTTTCAAACCGCTATATAAAAATGTGTTTGTGACGAAAGTCATGAGCAACAAGTGTGGACATCTCATATCGATGAATGTATCCCTCAGATCCCTTGTGGTGTGTAAAAACCTATAGAGTGTAACCTCTACAGTTTGGGAGGCCTCCTTACTAGAGTGAATCACCACGTGTATGACCACCTAAATGAAAGCCCTTACTAAAAACTCTTGTTGTAGTGACAAAAAACCTTCTATTTGTTGGTGCAAGAGGTTAGACCTTTGAAGCCATCCCACATTTTTGCAGTTCTTAGTAGAGATAGAAAATTCTTATAGCTCATTTGGTCTTTCAGGATTCATAGTTTGACATGCCTGAGAAATGAGTGTTGTGTAAGGGGGAGCCAGTGGTGTCATACTCCTAGGCTATCTATTTTGAATAAGTGTGGTTTGAGCAATCCAAGTGGGAACCAATGAATATTGTCCTCGCCTAGCCCTAGGTTGTGCATGTCTTCTTATTGTATTGAAATAATTGAAAAAATCCATCAAGACAATTATATTCAATTGCTTGAAGTGTATTCTTGTCACACTAATCATAAAACAACACACAGGTCTTAACACATTTCAAACATTGAAACAAATGTTGCATTTTTGCTTTCTTGCATCATCGTAACTCATTGAAAAACTAAAAAAGTGCATTGTCAATCATCCTAATTGCATTTAGGAACATTGTTATTGCATTTAACATTGAAAAAAATGCATTCAATTGCTTGTCATTAGTCATCTTTTCTTGCATTCATTGGCATAGTTTTTTGTTTCCAAACATCAGGTTCTTGGGTAGGCAATTTGGGAATACTATAATCAATCCAGATTTGTCTATTTTTCTCAAAAAAAACCCTTACTGGGACTAAAACACTCTTACTGGCATCTTAGTCCCTTTGTGGTTTTTCGCTTCAGATCCCTATTTGAGTCATTTGCTATTTGTTCCAGCTTCTAGAACCTTCAAATTTCATCAAGAGGACAAAGACACCCTTCCTAGCATCTTAACCCTACCGAATTTTAGGTTGCAGTTTTCAAGGTTAAACAGTGAATTTTTGTACTTCTATTTGTTGCCATTGGTTATCTGTATTAGTGGGTTGACTTTCTGTTTCATGCATTTTACTAAATCTAACTTAAAGTGGTTCATTTGATGCATTGATCAATTCCAAATTTGTATTTACAAGATTTTATTTTTAGATTGTGACATAGTGTAATAAGTAAATTACCTTATTTAAAATTTGAAAATTGCATTTAAACATCTCACTTGAGGTCATTGCATTGCATTCACTTCTCCATGATAGCATGTTTTCTTTTAAGAGATGTGGCTTTGATAGGTTAAACATGGATTGCATAAGTCAAACATTTCCTCTTATGAGTTCAATTTCAAGTACACAATGAGGCGATTAAGAAACATGTTAGTCATCCTTCCACTATCTTTTATAGTTATGAGAAGACACTTATTCCTAAAGGGTAAATAAAGATCTAAGTTAACAAGAACCAAAGTGCCCAAAACACCTCAAATGAGAAAAGAAAAAATTGGGCTTGAAACAAGAATGTTACAAATGATGGGGTTGTAGACACGAAGACAATAAATAAAGCAGAACCTACAATTACTCTTAAAGGACCCAATGCATCCAATAACACACCATGTGTTCCTGATCAAATGACTAATATGATTTAGAATAACCAAGAATGTGGAACTCCAAGAAAATTCCCCACCAAGACGCAAACACACTCCCTTAGGGGAATGTATCAAATTTGTCTTGAGATTTTTTTGTAATCTAATGCCATACAACTTCCAGAGGCCAAGTAAATTATGACCCAAGACCTTTTAAGCCATCTTGACAAGACAATAATGCTTTTTGTGACTATCACCACACTAAAGGACACATCACATCATCGTGCCATCAACTCAAGAAAATAATTCAAGACCTCATTAAGAATGGTGTCATAGAAGTGGAAAATCATCAAGATACCACCAATAATGACCATACTATCTTTAAGAATCCTTTGCATGACCATGGGAGAGGTAAAGCTTCTAGTTTAGGTAATAAGACCAACAACCAAGCCAATTACACCAGTGTTTCCCATGAATGTACCATAAATAATTTTTGAGTCTTAGATGAAAATGTTGCCACAATCACCATCAAGAACCCAACAAAATGTGGAGTCATGACCTGATGAACAAAAGTAAACTTACAAGGAGCTCCTCCTAAACAACAATTGAAAGCCCAATATAATATTTTAGATGATTTGGGGAAGACACCCACATAAATATTTATACTTGATCTATTTTGCATATCCCTCAAACATAAATCCATCATGGATAGATCCTTACAAGAGACATCCGTACCCATGAACCTTAATGACAATTAGTTCTAGGCAATGGTGGGATATTGAGCTAATACCCATCACATTCCATTTTTCAACCATGACTTCTCATCGAAAACTCCTAACCATAATGACCCATTACACCTTGAAGTCTTTGTCAACAAACATAAAATATGACGAGTCTTGGTAGATGGTACAACGGGATTGAACAATTGCACCCTAAAATTGGTTACAATATTAGTTTAATTTGAGGCTTGTGTGGATTCATCAAGGAGTATTATCATAAAGGATTATGATGATGTAGAACACTCTTCTAGGGGTGTCATTTCATTTCCTATCAAAGTTGGACCTGACATATTACATACAATATTCCAACTCTTGGATCTGGATCTTCCCAACAATCTCCTCCTTTATTGACCATGGATTCATGCCATAAAATCCATTCTCTCTATGTACCATCAATGCTTGAAATTTACCCATAATGGTGCCAAAGTCATAATAACTGGTGACCTCGATCCCTTTTAGTATTGTAGCAACTTAAGAGGGATGCCAGAACAACAAGTGCCCATTAATCGAGAGAGCTCACCATCCACTTCATCTCATTAAATTGATCCATATTCACTTCGCAAATCATCCACTCCATCCATAAAACCTTCCCAACCTAAGGTCTAGATCCATGACATGGTATGTGGAGAGTATTGCATTGATAGTTCATTTTGCATATCATTCCTACCATCCACGTTCATCCACCTCAAAGACATGGATCAACAAGTATCGCCTCAAGAAAATATCAAGGATATAACTCAAGAATCAAAAGTGAAAGTGATTTTTTCAAATTGAGATCCAAAATCAAAAGAAAGCATGCAAAGAATGAAAGATGAAGAAAAGTCTTTTAGTCAAAATCTAAAGCTATTAAAAATTGAAAGTGATCAAAAATTGATCTCCAATTATGAATCTCTGTCAAAAATAGCTAGGGGAATTTGTTAAAGAAAAATGTTAAAAGATGAGCTTGTTGATCCAAAGTCTCCATCTTAATCATACACTTTACCAAATCCACCCATCTCCACACACCTATCTTATCAATCCATCCCCATTGGTGATTTTTCTTGATGGACCTTTGATGACAACCCCTTCATGTACTGTAAATCACTAGTTTCCCAACATCCTTTTTGTATGAAGCTTGATGGCCCATGTAGTGTACATCTTAGGAATTATACCCTATCTCCCTTCATCCACCACATCAATCATCCTCCTTATCCATCATTCACACTCTTTATCCATCTATCACATTCTTTCATTTGACATGGTCATCTAGATATTCACTTTATTGGTTGGGTACGTACATCATAACAACAACATATGGATATGATGCTTATCAAATTTCTACTCATGAAGGGGGTGTGTTCTCAAAGCCCATCAATAGCTTGCACCTTCATAAGTTCTACACCTAGCTTTTAGAGAGCCTCATCAAAAGTAAGTTATTTAAATGCATCATCAATTGATAGGTTTTCTGAATCACATGTGTAGGATTCATTGCAACCTGAACATTTCTTATTTTTAGCTGAGCAAGTTTCTTCACTCTTTTCTTCAACAAATTCATTTTTAAAAACTATCATGTCCATCTCTGCTACAAAATATACACATCCAAATTTTTTTCATAAAAACAACCAAGAACATGACCCTGTTGGCTATCATAAAAAATCCCATCAATTTTTACATTGAATTCAAGCCCAAGAAACTAAATACATATATTCTTATCTTGAAATTTGTCATCAACCATATTGCTAAGACATTCCAGTTCTGATGGAACTAAATTGCATTCCAAGAATCCATCACATAAAATTTGTTCATTCACTGGTGAGGAAAATACCTCATGGGTATTGATGTCGTTACAACCTTTAGGCAAGAAGGATGCCTTCAACTCATTCTCAATAAAGGATTCATATTATTCAGGAGAGTAATCAAAATTTTCATTTCCATTATCTTGATTATCAACCCTCAAAGGTATGCCAACAATATTTGCAAATATGATAATGTCATCATTTGCACCACTAGATAGATATTCATCTTCTGAGACATCCCTATCCATCACTTGGATAAACCCTTGATATTTGACAATAGGGTGAGCTCCAATATCATTTTGAGACCCTATTTCTTTTATTTAGTCACACTTAGCCTCCTCAACAATTCTAATCCACCCAACTATCTGATCAAAATCCCGAGGTTTCAAATCCTTAGACGAGGTACTAAGTCCTAGCTTATAAATGTCACAAACTAGGTCAATACATATTGAATCTTTAGGTCAACCTTTTAGGAATTTCTAACAAGTCATCCAAGAACCTTGATAGAAAATCATATGGTGATTCTCCCTCTTGTCTTTTCATAATAGATAGTCTTTGAACAAACAACATCTAATCATCACTACTAAAACCTTCTTGAAGTCCATCTTGGATTTTTCCATGATTAATATGTTGTGAGGCTAAACAAGATAAGGCATCAAAAGAGTCATAACCTTGATCTTCCTTTCATCCTTATTTATTCCATTTGTATGATGTGGACTAGGAAAATAAACACTTGCAGCCATATATCCCCTCATCATTGAATATTTCATAGTATTTTCAATGTCCATAGTAATGTGATATGCTTGATGTAATGTTATGGGATCCTTATCTCTTATGATCTTATCAAGTAACCCACTTCATTATCAAATGAACCTAAATAAACAATTAAAAATTTTGCATCCATAAGTCTCATGTGTTTAGGAATATCTCTTATTGATTTTACAAAACTGAGGTTAAAATCATGAACCAAATCCTCTTCATCCCTTTGGATCTCAATAAATATATTTCCTATCGCATTTGGACTAATCCTTTCACAAAATTGTTCCACAAATGCTATGATGAAGTCATTCCATGAAGCTACATAACATATTGGTAAATAAGAAAACTAGTCTCTAGCATCATCCTACAGAGACTAATTAAAAAGCTTCATGACAACATCCTCATGATCTATCTCAAAATCTCCCATCAAATCCATGAATGCATTCAAATGTTTAGAAGCTAACTCAAAAAATTTCCCTATAAATTTAGGCAAATGTTTCCTAATATCATTGGGAATCTTGTTAGGGAAGCCTTGAATACCATTAAAACTCAACGACTTATATCTCTCAATAGAGAATTTCCTTTGATATGATGATAAAGGTTTTATGCCCTACATGTTTTTACGTGATGTTCCAAAAGGAGATACAAGGGAATGATAAATTTCTCTTGTATCACAATTCAATCCTTAAAGATCAACTTCATAGTTGATTGTCTACTGCCTCATTCCTTAATTTAATCATGATTTTAAAGTGTACAGCTCAAACACATTCATGCTTTAAAACCTTCTATAATGAAAATAAGCATGCTTCTTCAACCAAATACAAATTTTATAAATTGCACCTTAGAAGTATGTAAAATGACTAACACCCTTCCCTACACTAGTGCTCAATTCATTTAATACAGAACAAAATTATTTCCATATCATGCAATATGAATTTCATACAAATTTACACTCTATGAAAACCAAAATAGGGGAAATACTTGGATACAATTGTAATTTCCTTAAATTATGCTTCTGACTAGAAAATTTAGTAGCTTTGAAGCTATCATCACAATTCCTTTTGGTTCTTTGCATAGAGTCGCCACCTCTACTTTTATAGAGGAATGAGCTTAAATAATATGAAGCACCCTTCAAAAGGTTAATTCCACTATGACGATACCCCACTATATGGGTTACACATGAATCCTCTATATTTTTTGAGTTCTTTAATACTTTCTCTCTAGCTTATCCTCAAGATACTTCATCATGTGAGCTCAATTCTACCTTATATTTTTTAGCAAACTTTCATTTCATCATAATAGATTTCTTCAAATTATGCATAGTGGTGAAGAGATCTCTGAGTCACCACCCACACTTAGTGAGAACTTTTATGCAATTATTAATAGAAGTTTGGTAGATATTGAATCATAATTTGCAAGGGATAAAATAAACATAGAAAATTCATGAAAGATTTTTGAAGATTAACTCACTGAAACCACAGATAGATTTGAAAAGTGACTTTTCCACTAAAATATAAAACCATTCTCAACCCAAATTCTAAATGTATTCCCAAAAAATTGTCAATTGTTGGTTCCTCACTATCTTAGAATGTCCATGACTCTTTTAAGACAAGATGATCTCCTATCAGGGTTTTCTCAAGTTACTCCCCATTAGATTCTCCATTTTTGTTGGTTATTTTTTTAGAACCAAACTTGGTCTTACTGCTTACCTATGAATCTGCTAGAATCAAATAATCATCAAGGGTAAGGATTTTCCAATATACAAGTAATAATTTTTAGGCCCCTACTTCTACTCTTCGGGCTCTGTGAAACCTAGGAGGGTAATCCTTATTATGTTTATATGATACTCATTTTATCAATCTTGAACATTTTTATACACAGATAAGTTCCTATAGAATGCAACTAGATAAAATTCATTAAAGATTTGGCTGACCTTTAAACAAATAACTATCTATTGCAAGGAATAAGGTGGTACTTTAGATTGGTATATTGTAATTTAAGGTGTTTTAGATTATTTTTCATTCTCATTTTTTAGCCCTTGGTCAAGTGAATAACTAACTTATTTATCTTTAGGATAACCGAATTAAAAGACCAATCCCTTGTATTGGGGTAATGGAGTCATATTTATAATAACCAGTAATACCTTAGCTATTTGAATCAATAATTAATGGACTATTGATATACTGCATTACAGTATTCAACTCACTATGCCCAAAACACAACTACTTATAAATCCTATACTCTTTCCTATCAAATTTGTGACCTCAATTTAGCATGTAATCACTTGTTTGAAATGAAGTAGAAATAAAATAAGTCATTCAATTAAAACAATTGAAGAAAGACAAAAATATCATTAACCATTTCATTTATATTCAAGAAGAAAACTACATAGGAGAGAATGTATTTTGGAACTATCATTTTCATTTATAAACTATTGCTACTATAAAAATATTTGAGATCATTACAAACCAACTCATACCCTAGACTCCTTACTAACCTATTCATCTGTGCATGAATTTATAATCTTCTCTTTTATGAGAATTTTTTTACCACTTAGACCATTTTGAGCCTAAAAACTCAAACCTCAATAACTGGCCCTGATATCCCATTTATAGAAGAATGGGAGAAAAAAGCTTCAAACCAAATTACCATTTCAATTACATTTCATTTGGCATAAATTTTATTTCAGGTTGAGATACCACCTAGACGATTAAATTTAATCATTTTAGAATAGGGGAAAGAAAAAGACAAAAATCCACATAATCGGTTGAAGCAAACCAACTTGCCTTCCAAAAGGCAGTGTTCATTGTTGCAGCAATGCCAAAATACCTTGCTCATGTTGAACAAAGAATATTCTCCACCAAATATCAAGGAAAAATATTATATACTAACTGAACAAGGCATATTTTCCATCTAACACACATAGTGAAACACCTCTCCATCACACCAACCAAAAATATTTCCATGTCAGCACCAAAGAAAAAAACCATATACATGCTGAAGAGGAAAAGCTTTCTGTAGTGGAAATGGTGTCATCTAAAACGAAAATAGGCTTGATATACTACTCTGATTTGTCAACATCAGAGTATGCCTGTCCGCTCTTGTGCTAAAAATGGAGAAGCTACTACTCCTCCATCATCAAGATCCTCATATGGAACTAGGGAAATTAGGTAATGTCCATACTCTCGGTCAGTATCTCTTCCATCACCCGAAGGGTCATCATAAAGCTCAATGGGGGATTTTTTCCTCCCCAGATAAGCCTTGTGATAATTATTCTTCTTCTTTAGTTTTTTGTCAGGCTTAACTAATTCCTTCATTCTAACTTTGACCAATTCTTCTGAAACAACCGGGCTCCTCAAATTATAGGTGCTTTTGATACTGCCCTTCTTAGTTTTCTTTTGGGATTTCCTCTCCCTTGGTGTTACATGAGTTCCTTGAATGCCAAGTTTAGTATCACGTGCATCATCCTGGGACTTAAGCAAATTAAGTCTCCTAGACCTTCTAACCGAGCTAAGAGACACACTGGGATTACTCATTCTTATAGGGAATGGGGTAAGGACTAGAAAATATTAATTATGAGAATACTCACCAGCCAAAGCTCTTGAATTAAACTTACAAGAAGGAAAACCCTCAAACCTAGATAATTTCTAATAGCCCTAGTGATAATTACAGACAATCAAAATACTTATTATCCAAAAAATATGAAACACTTAAACCAGCTAATGCATGAATCAAATAGAGATCATATAGAAATCAACTTACTCAGGATAAAAACTTCAATACCTCTATAACCAAAAACCTAAGACTGACATGCTTCCTCTTTGGCTCACACTTCTCAATTCTCGATGGCTGCAAATGGCAAGATAAAATGACAGACAAGCTGTAATAAGTAGAAAAATTAGGAGTTTGTAGCCATTAATGATGAAGGAGAGCCTCACATGAGTGAGCTGGAAACTTAGCCACTCAGTTTTAAATTTGGGTTGTTAATCCTTTTGGATTTAAAAAACCATCAGTGGTGATCCTAGGGACTTGCTTCTAGATTTTATAACATATGCCTCGAAAATAGAGATACAACCTTAGAAATTTTCCACATTTACCCTTAATTTCATTATTCATATTTAATCTAACAATCACCATACATCGTCATCCTAGTCTGTGCTTTTTTATTTACATTGGTGAGGTACAAAGAGCTGACAAATGAAATAATATTCCCTCAAACATCCTATCGCACATAACAAATCTTCCTTCACTTTCCAAATTTGGATCAGCGACATGAGTACTTGTGTGATGATATCACGATCATTGGATCACCACCCACCCTTGCCGACCCTCACCTTATATTATGCATCATTGATTTATGTTTCAATTCTAGACCGTGCATTAGTGATGGGTGAAAAGTAGCGATGGAACTAGATCAGGCCAAATTCACCCTCCTTCAAAATAAATGACATAAAAATATTGCTCATTCACCATTTTTAAAAAATGACACCTCATTAGGATTAGGGACCTCATCGCTCATTGCCAATATTAACAAGACAAGTGCACAACTATATGTGATGAGTGATAGAAAGTAATAGAGTCTTAAGGTCATCGCTCATCACTAATTCAAAACTCAAATCTCAAGAGAAATTAGTGATAGCTGAAACCTCTAGTGATACAAAGATAAATTCAAGCATTGTGCATTGCTGATATGAATCAAAAATTCTCAAAGCCAACTATGATGAGCGATGGACTAAGGCAGTGGATGATACATAAGTGAAACAATCTGCACATGATCATTACTTGTATTGAGGAAAGGAGACCACCTAGGACAATATATAAAAGGGTCTCAAAGGACTTAAAACATATTATTTCAAAGGATGCAAAGGCTAAATAATGTTGATTAGATGAGCTTATAAAATAAAATGTGTTTCAGACCTGGGCACAAGGGGCTGATAATTTTGCGGGCTTTAATGGCTCGAGATTTTTTAACATGATCGATGATGAGAAATAAAAGGTCAATGATGGGTCATAAAAATTGCAAGGGCTAAGGCCTAAGTATTTTTAGGAGAGATCCGAACAACAAAATCCAAATGGAATAACCTTGGGAAAAACCCTAAGCCCAAATACTTGAAACTAGCTAAATTTTGCAGAGTTTAGAAATGGAACAAAAAAATTTCAAGGGTTCCATCATAATTGAACAAGTAAATATTTTCAATAATATTATTATTGATGGAATATTTCAATACCAAAATGATCCAAACAAAAATTTGGTAGGTGAAGTAGAGAAGAAAGATCATCAAATTAGAAAGATAAATACATGGGTAAGTAATTCTTTCTTGATGCAAACACTTTGAAAACTAATGAAGTTCCTTTTGATAAGAATAATTTATTTTGTTTATGCTAATAATAAACACATAAAAATAGATTTATTTTATTAAGGAAAAAAATATTTGGCCTGATCCTATGTATCAGAAAATTTTAAATAACATTGATAAAGAGAGGGAAACAATTGAATTAAAATCTAAGATGAATGAATATTTCTTCTATACATTCAATTCTACTCACATTAATATTATAAGGAAATATTTGTTTGAACATCATGAATTATCTCCTTCAAAGAAAGCAAGACATCCATATTGGTATATGCATATGATGTTCTCCAACAACAAAAATATGGTGAGAAGATAGATGATGATACCCCAACAATAACTAATTTTTTTAGAGGAATAATAGTTAAATATATCAAGATCTCCTAAGAGAAGTATATAATCTTGAAGTTAAATTATATAGAAATGAGGCTAAAAGAACTAGAGATTAATTGAAAAGGAGAATTTATTCTTTAAGAAATATTAGTACATCTAGAGAAAACATAAATTCTACAAGATCGATTCAAAATGTTGTAGTAAATAAAATGGGAATACTTGTTCAAATTATAGAATCAAAACATGATGTAGGAGGATCAACTCTTGTTGGAGAAATAAATAATTAAGGGTCAAGCTTAACTGATACAATCTAAGAATTGACTTCTTAGGTGGTTGGGCCAACAACCCCATTAAACTAGATCTATTATGTTCTCGAAGCATTCCATCCATTTTCACACTTTCCATTCCCATTCTAAATTTTTTTCACATTTCCCTTTCCACCATAATGTTTAAATGGTCTTGTTTCTCACCTCAAAATCTTGCATATTATTTTAGCATTTGAAATCCTACTATAATCCGATGCAATCTTGAGTTAAAGGTGTGTCTAATCATTTCATCTATGCCTACTTTGTTTAAAAATAATATATTTTATGTGTTTTAATTTTCTCTATCAATATGAAGGAATTCATTGCTAGTTTTCTACTGTATTTTTAAATGAGAGTTTTATATGTAACAAAATTAACTTTTAAAGTAAGAGCCAATTTATATTGACTATGTTATTGAGACTAGAAAAGGTATTGAGAACAATCATAAACTTTTGAAACCCCTAATTTCCTGCTACAATTACTTTCAATTACCATTGATCTCTTCACATATTCCTAGCCTATCCCAAAATGGGATATTTAGAACATGGTTTCAACATCCATAAAATAATAAAGGATAGGGATGTACTGTAGTAAAATTAATAACCTTGCATTTCCACACTTGTTTGGGCCCTCCTTTCTTTATTTATGCTCATTTATGGCTTAATTGGTCCTAGTTTACATCCACAAGCCCTAGAAACTATATATTTTTATGGAAAATCCTAACAAACATCAAAAGATAAATGATCATTTAATGTTTTTGTTTATGTGTCCCTTATTTTTGGATTGGGACTAAAACTCCACCTAGGGTGTCTTTGTCCTCCATGGATCTTGGGACCCTGATTTTGAAACCTCTCAAATAGGTCCCTTTTTAGAGTCTGTGCCGCAAGATTTGAGCCTTGGGATTAAGATGCCACCAAGGGCGTCTTAGTCCCCCTTGGCTTATTTTCCAGGTCCAACTTCAAATTTGGGAAGTATTTAGCCTCCTTTAATTAATGATATCATATGTTGGCTTGTTGTAGTGTTATTTCGGGATATTAAGCATGAATAAATATGAATACAAGGTTCCTTCACTCATTTTCACCCAAGTCATTTGTGAGAGCATTCATTATAGTCAAATTGAGTTCACATGAGCATTCAAGAGCAATTAATCAAGCCTTTGGATCCATTATCAAGATTCAATCATCATGTTAAGGGTTTAGTGCATCAATTCATGTTGTTGAGCCAAGATTATGGACATAGCATTGAAGATCTATCTACAACCATTGTTCAAATAAAATACAAGGATTCAAGTTCTATATTCTTAATGGCCACTACATGGTAGATTGCAGATTTTCTTGACAAGACATCCTCCAAGGTGATATCATTTACATATTTCATGTTTCATGCTTCATTTCATCATTTGGTTTAATTACCTACAAGGGGTTTGACCAAGGAAAACCACCATTCACTAACAATCAACAAGGTTTCCCTCTCTTATGTGTTTTTATTTGTAGATCTAGGTTGAAAACTTGAAGATCATTTTGAGTGCAAGATTGAAAATTTGCAAAAGTTGCATTGCAAAGTTATCATCTTCACGCAAACTCACCTATAAGCCAGATCCAGAAGTTCTAGAACCTGAGATCCAAAAGGAAGTAGGTGTAGAACCTGGAGCTCAAGACCACATTCAGAGATTTTAGAAATTCAGAATGGGACTAATACAACACCTTTGGCATCTTAGTCCTCCCAAGCATATTTTTTAGAGATTCTTCAAGATTCTATTCCAACATCCGAAGATTTTTTATTTGCCCCAAAAAATAGAAGTGGCACTAATACACCATCTTGGGCATCGTAGTCCTCCAAGGCACTTTCTAGCAGCTTGTTTACATTTCCAAGATCCTCATTACATCTCCAAACTTCCCAAGTACACATACCCTAACTTGGTGTAGATTAAATTCATCATTTGATCTCATTATCTAGCTTGTATTGCTCAATTTTTTAGGTTGAATGTTCAATTGTCTTTTCCACGAATTTACTTGGTGGTGAACCCTTAAAATCTAAAAGAACCCCTCCTAAGTCCTAATTGTGAATTGGCTGACCTTGAGAGGTTGATAGTCAATCGTATTAGGGTTCTTAGGGCATAATTGAATGTTAATTGGAGAAAGAGTGATTTTATATGTAGATCTCCCCTTTTTCAACTAATCGGGGGTTTTTTGTTAGATTTAGTTGGAAATGATCTAGTAGACAAGTAATTTTTTTTTGGAATAACATACAAATCATGTGAGCTATTTGATGGAATTCCTCAAATAAATTTTGTTTCATGTCTAATGCCATGAATGTAGGATATGCATAAAATAGATTTTTTTAAAAGGCTTTATAAACTTTCAAGAAAATGGAATTGGTAGGTGTGAAGCCAATATCTACAACCTTCACCAAAATTTTCCCTATCTAGGCTAAAATGGGAACATTTGAATAGGGTATGGACATACGTTAGAGACTAGACATACACCATGAGAAATTTCACAAATTTTAGACTTGATTTATAAAATAATAAATAAATTAAAGAATAAAACAATTTGAAATAAAATGAAGAAAAAAACCATATATAGGCATACCAAGGTAGAGAGATTTATAAATATATAAATTATTACAAATGTGAGAGGCCAATAATACATAGTCACATTTAAAGAAATTTTTCAAAATATTATAATAAAAACTACAATCTTCCTTGACGTCTCGAAGAACAAAATAGTATAATTCTTTCTCTAAAATTTTATGTCTCACTTTCACCAAAAGATCTAGATATAAAGTATAACATATATATGTATACTCATACATATCCAAAAGAGTTTTAATTTATTATTATTAAAATAAATTCCTACTAAAAATCAAAACAATTGAATAAAATGGTATTAAAAAAGTAGTTTAGAAGGAAGAAATCAACATATAATTTCATCTCCAACACTCAAGAAATGTTCGCCCATTCGATAGGTATCTTTTTGAATCATATTCAAAAAATCAGAATAATTTTATTTTTTGTACCTAATCTATTTCTATTCAATGGTATAATGACAAACATGTGTTAATTTTGTCACTTCTATGAAGAGCATCATGGTGCAAAATATTTCTTTTGTGTATCTTTATAGTATTTATATGTTCCTTTATATTAGTTTCCATACAAGTGCTCAAGTATAAAAAATAAGAAATAGGGCAACTACTTATGGTTATTAGATTAACAATATATTGTAAGACATGTATATTTTTATCTTACAAAATGATCACTTGTGTCATAAATAAAAAAATATTTTATTTGATCAAAAACAAAATGAGGCCACCTCATTATCTATTATGTCATCGATTCGCTAATATCAAAATGGTAATTACCTATTGCATTGGTATATTTTGGAAAATCACTACAATTAAATGTATCACTTAGTATTGACTATTTATTCTTACTTTTCTCTCAAACAATAGAATACTTGGGACACATGTCCTTTCTAGCTCACTGTATTATATTGAATTGTGCAATAATTTTAATTTGTAAGACATAACAATTGAAATGTTTTTTATGTCATTAGTTCAATGAGAGAAAGATTCAAAGTTTTATTGTCATTTAGACTAGACAAATTTGGGCTCTTATGTTGATGTATCCATTGATTGACCAATAATGCAACTGAGAAGTGTCAAAACTATCAAATTTAAAAATTTACACTTCATATTACATCTTCAAATGATCAATGGTGTGAACATACTTGTTTGTGATATCATCAAAACTAAAACCTATGAATTCTTTGAAAATTTTACTACATAGAACCAAGTAAATTGAAAGGAAAATTGTGACCTTGCCACTTGTTGATCAAATACATTGAAGAAGAATGTAAAGAAATCCAAAATATTTATCCCAAAACTTATCCCAAAGGGTAGACACAGAGAAAATATCTATAGATTAACTCATAAGGGATTCTCAATTGTGAGGAATAATATAAGCTTTCATGGGGATGCTCAAAACAAATAAAATATATATTTTGAAATAGTACCAAGTGGTAGAATACTTAGATTTTCTCCAAGGTTGATTGTGAAAATTCATATTCTATATTATTTGGACACTTGAATTTATTTTGAAGGCCTAAAAGGCCTTATCTAGATCTTCAAGCCTTTCCATAACAACCTTTTCTTTGAATTATAGCTAGGCAAGTAGATAAATGGTTTCTTTTATTTATTTGATTCTTGAAATATGTTCCCATAACCCAAAATATGTCTAGTTTTATTCTTTATTTATGAACATTGATTTCAATTATTCTTCTTAGAGAACTATTTCATTAGCTAACAATTAGGAAATAAACACTTATTGAAAAAAAAATATTATGTGCCCCATCCATCATTTCATAAGCTACTCTAAGTGGCTAACTAGGCCTATCACTTTAGAGTGTCCTTATTCTTTCTTAACACCTCATTAACCTTGTATATTATTGCTCTTTTTTTTGCACATTGATTGTCATTAGCTTCTCATTTGGAATTTCATATTATTTTCAACTAGAGATTTAACTTGAGTAACCTTTCAGGTTAAGGATATGATCTGATGAAACTCCTAAACAACTCATGATTCATTGATTAATTTGGCCAATTTTAGTCAGTTTCAATATGTCTAGACTTAGGGTTTTGTTCATCAATGTTGCCAGTGGATTTTGCTACTAAAATCTCACCCTAGAAACCCTTGGGGCTCTAGTTTATAGTTGACCTACTGTTTCCTATTTCTGGTCATTTTAAAATATCTTATGTCATTCAAGCCCATGAAGTTACTAGCCCGTCGTGCCTAGCTCTTAAAATATTTTATTTTTATAGGGTTGATCAATTTGTCTTATTTGGCCTTTATATCCTTTCAAAAAATTGTGTCTTAATTCCTTGAGACCTTTTATACATCATCCTAGATGGTCCCCTTCTTAAAACAACTTGTGGGTATGTGCTTATTTGTTTCCACTTAAGTCATGTTGGGAGCTTCCTTTTATCACTCATCTCTCATAGTTTTATGAATGCAAACGTGAATTGGCGAAGAGTGACAATTGTTTTTTCCATGGTTTTGTGCATTGTGGATGGTTTTGTGAAACATTAATGGAATTAGCAATGCATAATGTGCTTGTTTCTTTGAAGATTTTTAGTTATTGCTAATTGATTTTGAGCTTTGTGTTTTTAATCATTGATTAGCAATGACTTATGGGCTTTTGTTTGGATCACTCATCATGAATGTATGTGTGATCTTCTTGCTGTAGATTAGCAATGGGAGATGTGAAGATTTTTTTCCATTCCATGCATCACAAATAGTATAAATGTTCAAGTTTCAACTTGGCGATGTGTGATATGTGGGTTGTTGTTAGTATCATTGGCTTCCCTCATATCACTAATTTCTCATCCATTTCATCATTAGAATTAGCGATGTGCGATGTACCCCTAAGCTTGTTGTCTTTTCTCTTCTTACTCATCACATATCTTCTCTCGGTTTTGAATTTCAAATGGGTGATGAGCGATCAGGTGTTTGTTCAAGGTTCTCCTTAGCTGATCCAATGCATTCCTGAGAGTGATGTCTTCGGTGCCTCAGTATTTAATTTAGATGTACATGGATTGATGTGATTTCATCACCGATTTCAAAGAATATCATTGATATGATATGGATTTTTAAATCCATGCAACATGATGAGGACTACCAAAGTGATTCGGTGATCTAATGGTCCAGATTTCATTGCACCAATGTTGTTGTCATTGATTGAACCCTGAAGGGGTGGTATGAACACATGATTCACGTTGAGTCATTCACTTCAAATACCGGTTCTGTGTACTTCACCAATATAAATGGAAAGGTATAGATCATGTTGGTGATGCATGTTAATCATCAAATCATAGGTGACTAATGAAGATTAAGGTAAAACATGGCAGTATTTGAGGTGGCATCATTGATTTCTAGGAACAAGTTACAAAGGAAAAAAATAGTGTTTGACATTGCCATTGATGATGTTTTAAAATCCACAAAGATCGATGGCTCAGATTCAAAGTTGAGCTGCTAAGTTATCAACTCACTCGCATGAGGAGTTCTTCAATCATTCATTTCTACATGCTCCTAATTGTCTATTTAATGTAGGATGGTTTTCCTTTTGTTCTCACCATATTCAATTTGTAAAAAATATGAGTAAGTGATAGGAAGAAGTGTGTGAGTGATAGGTACTCAAGTGTTGAGGAGTTGATGTGTTATTCTGGGTAAGTTAGTATTCATACGATCTCTTTATAATTCATGTTTTGGTTTGTCTAGGAATTCCATATTTTTGGGACTGGTTATAATTGTCGAAGCTTATGGGTGTGATTTTTTGGAAATTTGGCTCAAAATTTTCTAAGCTAATTAGGTTTTCTATTTCTTTTAAATTTTCTAGCTTTCATCTAGGTTTTGTGAAATGGGAAGGTCTGATTTGCCAACTCGACCTGCTAGGAGGTCTGGTTGTCTTAGTGTTTTCGAGTGTCATGAGGATTTACCTATGATTGAACAAGAGATTCCTGAGACTCCTATGAATCCAAAGGGTAAAATGAGTGCCCATGGTCGAAAGAAGAAGAAGAAAATTATCAAAAGTACCTACAACTTATGAAACATGGCCATTTCAAAAGAACTGGTTAAAGTTGAAGGCAAGGATTTGGTTATGCCTATGAAGAAGGCCATGAAAGAAAGGGACAAGCATCCAAAGGCCTACCTAGGGAACATAATTCTCCCATTGTTTTTTCTAATAGCCTTTCAAATGATTGAGAAGACATTGACTTGGGGTATGGCTAGTACCTTCTCTCTCTAGTGTCGTATGATGATTGTGATGAAGATGTGGTGATGGTTTCTCCAATTGCATCACAAACAAGGAGTGGATGAGCACACTTTCTAAAGAATCAGAGTAATGTCCCTGCCTTGTTTTAGCTTTTGATGGTATTCCATTGCAAATGTGTCCATGGTTTTGGTCTTTTACTCTTCCATGTTATCTTTCACTCTTCTATGTTGATGTGAAAGTCTTCTAACTAGTATGATGGAATTTTTTTTCTTGACGTGGACATTGCAATGGTGACTGGTGCTACCCTATGGTGATTTGGTTACCATCCCTCGATAGCTTATGTAGAATTTTGTCTTTAAGCTTCCCCTTATTTTATCAATGATTGCATATAGCTATTTGGGGAATCTTTCAAATTTTGTTGAAATTGTTTTGAAATGAATATGAAATGTAATCATAATTTAGTTGGATTCTTGTTGCTCCCCTGTTATAAAAGGGATTTCAAGGCTGATTACAAAAAAATGAGTTCAAGTTTTGCAGTCTTAGAGAGGTCTAGGTGAAAATGCTAATCTTAGAAAAAGTGCATAATGTAAACAAATAGATTAATGGACACACCAAGAACCAGTTTCGGGTATAAAGTTATGATGTAATTATCTTAAAAGGGTTTTACAGTAACACTAGTAATAGAAAATATTAGTTTAAATTATGTGTTATCTTGTGTAATTTCTTTAAAGATTATGAATGGAATTGTTAATGATAGTTTCATTTGTCTTCTGTTGTTTAAATTGAATGAATGATTTTACCTATGCTTCAATTCAAGGGGTTGATTATGTTAAAGTAAGGTTATGCATTTGTGAGAAAATGATATAGGATCTGGTGAGAAACCCTGTTTTATATACAGTGAGCTGAGTTCTATAAGGTAGTATGTGAATGACACATAGATTACTAGGATAAATAGTTAGTGTATTATTGGTTAATTGCGAAATGAATCCATTGTCCCATGAAGGAAGCATTGGTCTCTTCATTATTTTGTCTTGGAGTAAATTTCATTTAGTTTTGCATCTAGACAAAGTCTTAAAATGATGAAAAAATCATAATAACCATCGTTTATTAAATGTCTCAATCTGAAGTATCATTTGATTCCTAGCTATAGATAGTTTTTATTTGAAGGTTGGCCAAGCCTTTAGTGAATTTTATCTATAAGAATTTAAAAGGAATTCATCTCTCTATTGAATTAATCTTAACTAAATGAGTATCTTAGGAGTACACAAAGGATTACCCTCCTGGGTTCACAAAGCCTGAAGAGTAGAAGTAAGAACTCTTAAATCCTTGCTTGTGTTTTGGCCAATCCTTATCCCTATTAATAATTAAACCTTGGAAATTTCATAGGTATGGGATGAGATCAAGTTTGGTTCATAAAAATTCACCAACACAAATGGCGAGTCTATTGGGGAGGAATGTGAATCTCCAGTTGTAGACTACCCTATCACATAACCAAGAAGAATTTAAAGATTTTGAACACTTGGATTAGCTTCAAGGAAGTTTTTGAACCTGAAAAGGGTTATGTTACAATAAATTGTAATAATTTGTGTGTAGATCTATTTTTGGAAAAGATCCAAAATGATAGGCATTTTCAGAAGGCTTTATGTTGTTTGAATTTTAGTCCTCTGCAAAGAGAGGTGGTTACTTTGTCATTAGAACCTAGCGAGAAAAAGATTTGATGATTTTTAGTGAGGAAAAACTTACAATAGTTACAACATATCCAGGTATTTTTCTGTGTTTGAGTTTCTGAGAAGAAATAAATTTTTATGAAATCCATTTTTGAAGAATCTAGAAAAAATTTGGGTTCCCTATTGAGTGAATTAAGCACTAGTAAAGGGAATGGTGGTAATTGTTTTACATACTTCTAAAGTGTAATTTATAATATCTGAAATGTTTTGAAGAAGTATGCTTACTCCTAAACTATGCCTCTTAAAGAATTTTTAAAGCATGGGTATGTTTGAGATTTAAAATTGTGTTAGAAATTAAGGAAAGAGGTAGTGGATAATTAATTGAGAGATTGCATAAGGGTACATGATGTGGGGGCATCCAGAAGATTCAAAGAACATTTAGTTACAAAGGCTACCAGTTATGTAGTGAAGTTTAGTATGATGGCTAGCTCAATATATTGAGGATGAGAAGTTGTGGATTAAAGGGTTTGTTGATAAGTATGTCTAGTTTATCCATCAGAAGTTTGAGAGGTTCACATGAAGATTTGATCAAGTTATGAGTATTTGTGTTCTGATTGTTGTTTGGTTGCTTTAGTTGGTGTTCCTGAAAGAAGATGACGTGATTCTAGTAATATGAGTAGTTGTGGATCTTTAATGGTGATTCATGGATGTTTCTAGATTGTGATCTAGCTGTGTTGTTGGTTTTCATTGTTTTTTGTGCTTGCAATTGGTAATTTTCATTTTGGGAGTTCATTTTTTCATGTTCTTGGGCGATAGGGTGATTCTAACATGTTGTGGATCTTCGAGGCTAATTGTTGAAGGTGTTTCATGTTCGAGGCATGTTTTTTTGGGTCCCTACTATGTTTGGGCTGAACTTGGTTGATGCATATTGATAATTGCTTATGGATTTGGGCTGACAATTTGTACACTTTTTATATATTGTTGGTTTGACATGTAGTTGATGTTATCCTTGGATGCGGATATATAAGGCCGATTGTTTTGAGGAGATTGGGGACAAGAAGGGAAGGAGGAAGGCATATGTGTGAGATGCCGAAAGTTCTGTGTGTGAAAAATGTTCTAATCTTTTGAAGGCAGAGATGAAGTGTGAAGAAGAGTAGTCATGAAGCACAGTGATGCGATGTTTTGATCCAGATAGATCAATAGAGTAGAGAAATCTGGGAGCAGAAGGAAGAATTGATGGGAGATTATTATATGAATTGTTTGTAATTCCTGGGTTGTAGCCTAGCATCTATAAAGCCTGAGTGGTATATCTAATGTGTTTTGAGATCATAATTATGATGAGGAGTGAACTTTGAAGGCTAGGTTTTTCCTTTGAGGGTTTTCCCAGGATAATTCATGTGTCATGTGTTCTTACATATCTTTATCTTTATGTTGACTATTTGTCAGCTTCCATTGCATATCAATAAGATCTGAGTGTTAGCTTTGTAGGTTGTGAGGTGGGATAGTCCCTCATCGAACCCTCCTATCTCGGACTACGTCAATACAAAAGAAGTGTATTGCTTCCTAGTATACTCTTGTGAAATAGCAAGTAGAAGTATGTAAAGCATGTTGGCCTTTTCATGCCATCAAAATAAGTTCTCTATGGGGAGATATGATCCATTAAGTTTTAATGGTATTCATGTTTTTCCTAATAAGATTCCCAATTATGTTAGGAAAATTTTTCCCAAATTTATAGGGAAAAATGATGAGTTAGCTACTAAACACCTAAATGTGTTCATAGATTTGATGTGTGACTTTGAATTAGATCATGAGGATGTTTTTATCAAGCTCTTTTCTCGGTCTTTGAGATAAAATGCTAGAGAGTCGTTCTCATATTTTCTAGTACATTCTGTAGGTTCACGAAATGACTTCATGATATCATTTGTGGAAAAATTTGGTGAAAGGGGTAGTCCTAGTGAAATAAGAAAAAGGCTTATGGAAATCCAAAAGGATAAAAATGAGATGGTTCTAGCTTTTAACTTGAGATTCACTCAAGCAGTAAGAAGTATTCCTAAATACCTAAGGCCTAGTGATGTAGAGTGTTTAGTTATATATCTAGGTGCATATTTGATAATGAGATGAGTTATTTGATAAGGGATAAGGAACTTAGAAAAGTATATCAGGCCTGTCACATTTCTATGGACATTGAGAATATTATGAAATATTCAATGATGAGGGGTTATATGGTTGCAAGTATTTTGTTGTCTTGATGTATTTCATATAAATGGAATGGATAAGGATGAAAAATATGACAACAATAATGATGTTCCTAATGCCTTACCCAGTTCATCATCATAGAAAATTGATCATCAACAGATGCAAGATGAACTACAACAAAGTTTGAGTGATAATGATCAGGTATTACTTAAACTATATGATATAAAAAGACATGAAGGGGAATTTCCCTATGACTTGCTAGCAATATTTTTGGATGCCTTGGTGGAGATCCCTAAAGGGTTACATCTTGAAGATTCTATTTGTATTGAACTATTCTATGACATGTACGAGCTAGGGCTTAGTACTTTCCCTAAGGAATTAAAACTATAAGATTTTGATCAAATAACTGATTGGACCACGATTGCTAGGGAGGCTAAATGTGAATTTATGCAAAAAATGATGTCTTATGATGACAAGGGTGGTCCTCCTATTATTATTAATCAAGGGTTTATTCAAGAAATACGTAAAGAAATCTCAAAAGAAGAATATCTATCTAGTAGTACAGATGATGATATTGTTATATTTGTAACTAATGTTGAAATACTTTTGAGTATGCGAGATCAGAGTAGTGAACATGAAAATATTGATTATTATCATAAGGAATATGAATATTTTTATGCAATTGACATGAAGGTTTCCTTCTTCCCTGAGGAATCCAACTATATCAATAATTATGAGGTTGTGTATTTTCCATTAAATGAACAGATAGCATGTGGTGATGTTTTGAATTGCAATACAGCTGTATTCAGATAGGAATGGCCTAGAAATGTGGTAGACAATGAATTTCAACATAGAAATATCTATACTCATGGTCTTGAGCCTAATGTTAAAAAAAATGAGATTGGTAATAAAATTTTCCAGATTCAATTGTTTCTTTTTACTAATTTAATGGACTATGGAAAAATAATTCCTACTAATGAGATTGGCGATGATGGCCATCAAGGTCCTGATTATGGATGTTTGTATGAAATAGAAATGGAATATACAAGTTTTATAACATAGATGGACATGATAGTTTTCAACAAGGAATGTGTTATGAAGACTTGTTTGGATGAAAAATGAGAAATTTTTAAGTTGTAGGAAAATCTACACATACAAGCCAACTAACCTAACAGATGATGGTGCACCTGAATGCCTTACCACTAGTAACATCAATCCTAAGTTACTGGACTCATCTTTTGAGATTTTTTATTTCAATTTGAATAATGATATGAAAGGAGGATGGGAATGTGTTGATAATCCCGAAAAAATAATATTTTTTAATGCTTGGAAAAGTGTGGATAGTTCCTCCAACAAGAATAACCATGATGAGAGTAAAAGTGTGATGGGGACTATTGAATCAAATCCCTAAGGAAATGAAGAATATGGTGGCATATATGGTACATATATCCTTGATAAATATAAATATGAATTGGAATAAAAGCCTATGTATGATCAATTTTTGTTCATCACACAAAGTGAATATGTGCTTAATATGGGACAGGAGGGTATGTGCAGGATCATGATGGGCCAAAAAGTGGCAATATCTAAGTGATATGATGGCCCATGTGGATGATGACATTTTTTTTTACCCAAAATTGATGAAACGAAAAGGGTTTTTAAAGGAGATTCTCAACTTTCCAACAATATAAATTATGCTTTACTTTGAATTTAATAAATAATTATTATTCATTTTCTATTTGAATTACGACTAAAGTCCTTATTGATAGGATGATTAAAAACCATCTATAGCTTTCAAACGGTATCACATTTTTTGAATCCAAAACATGTGTCACATTATATGCTTTACATACTATAGGATTAAAAAAAAAAATGAATTTCATGAAGTTTTGACCAAGGTAAAGTGGTTAGACATACAATTTTTTATATTTTTAAAAAATTGTAATAAAAAAATCATAATTAATTATTTACTTGGAAACAAATTACAAAAAAATATGCATCACATTGCGACATGAGTCCCCTACTTATATCTAGAATCATAAAAAATAATTATCATTTTATTGTGGTTAGGGTGGTCAAACATACACCTTCTTATTTTTTCCCTGAAATTTAAGTACTACTGCATTGAAATTTCAATTTTTCACCAAATAGATTTTTTATTTTTTTTAAATAAACCTAGTAGTTTATAAACTACATTCAATTTTCTACAGATTTTATTCTTACATATTTTTGAAATAACATAGATAACTTATTGAAATTTTTACGTCAAGTTTCCTAACTCTGATTTTCTGAATTTTATTGCCACTTAAGGGCCTATTTTTTCCATGATGATCTTGCACATACCCAGGAGCTAGATGATAATGAACTTGTATTTCTAGATATGAAATGGAGATATTACTCTAGAGGCTTTGGTCATAATGGGAACCCTGAAGGGAAAATGTATGAGGAATTCTAGTTTAGTGAGAAAAATAAATTTGATATCATCTTGAATGATGGTAGTGATCAAGTGGAGTATGAATGTTATACTTTCCCTTTTTAGTTGGATGAACATTTGGTGAAATGTGATTATAAATTGAGTCTGATGGGGGGTGACATTGATCATGTATTTCAGTTAATGATCAGATATAGTTCACAAAGGGACATGAATAAAAAAGATGATTATAAATTTAGACACATGTCTATGATAGTTGAGTACAGTTCCTGTAGTGTTACTAGTTGTTGGGTAGTTGACGATAGTGTTTTCAGCCTTGGCATGGTGCAAACAGTGGGAAACAAGGTTTTTGACAAAGGTAAGTGCCATTTTTAAGGTTGGTAGGACCTCGTAACTTATGTAAATACTATACATATGTTGTTTTCTTTGGTTTGGTATTTTACTTGGTCCTTTGTTTTTTGGCTCTTTGTGTTTGGTCTACTTCACTTGGATTCTAGATTCTCACTTTGTTCGCTATGGAATAGACATCCCCAACTGGAGCCACTGATGGAACTCTTGAACAACTCATGATTCCTTGATTAATTTGGCCAATTTCAGTCAGTTTCAGTATGTCTAGACTTAGGGTTTTGTTCATTAATGTTTCCTGGGGATTTTTCTACCAAAATCTCACCCTAGAAACCCTTGGGTCTCTAATTTTTCGTTGACCTGTTGTTGCCCATTTTCAGTCATCTTAAAATGTCTTATGTCATCCGAGATCATGAATTTATCGACCCCTCATGCCTAGCTCTGAAAATATTTTATTTTTATAGGGTTGATCAGTTGGCCTTCTTTGGCATTTACGTCCTTTGAAAATATTGTGTCTTAAGTCCTTGAGGCCTTTTATACATCATGCTAGATGATCCCCCTCTTAAAAACACTTGCGGGCACATGCTTATTTGTTTCCACTTAAGTCCTATTGGGCGCTTCCTTTTATCGCTCATCGCTCATAGTTTTATTAATGTAAATGTGAATTGGTGATGAGAGACAAGAATTGTTTCCATGGTTTTGTGCATTGCGGATGGTTTTATAAACCTCTAATGGAATTAGTGATGCACGATGTGCTTATTTCTCTAAAGATTATCAATTATTGCTAATTGCTTTTGAGCTTTGTGTTTTGAATTAGAGATGAACAATGATTTCGAGGATTTTGTTTACACCACTCATCGTGCATGTACGTGTGATCTTCTTGCTCAAAATTAGAGATGGGAGATGGGAAGCTTTTCTTTCATTTCACACATTGCAGATAGTATTGTGTCACAAAAAAATATATATACCTTTGAAGAAAATGAAAATTTTGTGCCTAATTTGATCCTATTTTTGGAATTTTATCCTTTAATTACCCTTTTCATCATCATTTATAGGCCCCTATTACCCCTTATTATGCATCCCAAGGCTTATTTTGATCAAATATCTAAGAAAATCTTCATATAAACTTGATTTCTTCACTCCTACACAATCGAGCTGGAAAAAGGGCCCTTGTGAGACTAAGTCACCCATCTAGGTGAATTAGTCCTATCCAGTTGGACTAGGTTTCCCAAGGTGGAGAACTAGTCCCATTGGAGCTTGTTTTGGGGTTTTGAGCGAGAAAAGTTAGGGTTTTAGTTTATTTCTCCTTCATGTCAGCCTTGAGGATCAAATAATGGGTGTTTTAGGTGGTTTGCCTATAAATACAAGAATATAAACACTAATTAATCACATCACTCATTATTCACTATTCAATCCACCACTCTTCTCAAGCAAGCCAAGCTTTTTGCATTTTAAGTCATCAAGGCATATTTCTAAAACATTCAATGGTTGAATCTTTCTCCAATGTTGCTGCAACTCAAGATAAATCATCATGAAAAGGTACTAGTTCATTTATCTCATATTTCATGCTACATTATCTTTTTTCTTCACTTGATTTAATTATCTAAAAGGGGTTTGACTTGGCCTAACAATCAACATTTCCTTCTCTCTCATTGTGTGTTTGCATATCCAAGTATCTTGGAAGCTTGGAGATCATTCAAGAATGGGTTGAAGACTTGTTTAGGGAGTCCCCTTGTTGGATAGCTCAATAATATACAAAAGAGGACACCTACAGACTGGAAATCAAGGTTTCTGGTCCAATAACTTGGAGGAACAAAAGGTGTAGATCAAGAGCCTCCATTTCCACCTTCAAATTTTCAAAAAATGCAAAAGGGACACTTCCCCTAGTTGTGGCGACCTAGTCCCACTGTGAATATTTTTCAAAGATTTATGTGGATCCAAATACCTTTTTGGCTGAAATAGGCCTTGGAGCAATTTTTCAAAATCACCCCAAAAAAGGACTAGGTCGCCCAGCTTGGTACGAGTGTCTCGCTAGAAATAAAATATCAATATTTTCATAATTTCAAAGCTCCTTGAAGTCTACAATATACTTCCAGGTGCACCTCTTTCATTTCCAACTTTTTGTTTTGTTAAAGTTTACATTTTTAGGTCATTTTGTAAATGTTTGCATGCAACATTGTGTTTTCTAGCACTTCACATTCTTTAGATTTAGCATCAATAGGTCCTATTTCTTTCATTTATTGCACTTAGACATCATAGTTAGACACATTCACACCCCCATTAACACATAATTTTTAATGTAACATTAGCATTTTGGCCTTTCTCCTTTTAGGTGAAAAACCCTAGAAGCGTATGGAAGCATTGAGGTGCCAAAATTTGTGTTACATTTTGGTGAACCCAACTTTTGAATCCCCTTTTCTATGATTTGGATTTTTTTATCATCCTAGATTTGCATTGGATTGCATTTTTCATTGTTTACTTTGCATTCTAGGGTTTTAAAATTTGCATTAGTAAAAAGCTCATCTAGCTTTGTATTTTTACATTGTATATCATTCAAAATCATCGAAATCCTACATTTTCATCTTAGGTCTGCATCATACAACCCATAGACCATCAAATTCAAATAAAAATATTTGAAAATTTTGAAAAAATTCACTACTTGGACTAATTTGCCACCCTCGGTGAATTAGTCCCTTTAGGCCCCTGAAACTGCCATTTACAAGGCTACAAACCTTGTTTTTAAGCTTCTATTTTGTGCCATTATCTATCAATATCAGTGGGTTTTATTTATATTACATGCATTTTACTTAATCTAGCTCAATTTGGCTCATTTCATGCATTGCTTAAATTCCATTTTTCATTCACAACATTTTATTTTTAGTACAATTAGCCAATTACATTGTTTGAAATCTGAAAGTTGCATTTCATCCTATCTTTACATTGCATTTTAAGTTTTCATAGCTTCTATTACATTTCATAGAATTCATGGAACTTATGGATAGTATTAGACTTTTGCAATTTTCATTTTCAACATTAGTTCCTAGTTCATTTAGATCACATTCATTACAAAATAAAAACAATACTTTAACAACATCACAAGAACCCATTCACACCCTTTTTAAGACCTTTAGTAGTGATTACTTGGACATGTTAGATGAAGACCTTGATGAATTAATTTCTCCTTGATTATCCACTAAATATTTTCCACAAAAGGAGACAAACATCGATAATCATGACAATCATAATTGTTCTTCTCCTGATTTCTCTCCCATTGGTGAAAAAGGTATCTTGTGGAAAGAAGACACAATCATTGAAGATCATGATGGTCTTGCTTGTCTTCCTCCTCCTCCCCCTTGCAAAGACCTTATCACACACAAAACTAAAATCATGGTTACTACCTTACCTAACCTTCATTCATGTCCCAACATCTCCCCTATTTGTGATAATGCTTTAATAACTAAGGCTATGTTGGTATCAGACAATCCAATGATTACGAGTTATAGCCTTATTTATCTCCTTCATAATGCTCCTCACATTTGGAAGGGTCTATTTCAACAACAAAATCCAATCATTGGTAACCATCTAATTACTAGTTATCCTTCTCTTACTACCTCTCCTATGAGCAATGAAGCTACTTTACCAACTCTAATCATGCCATGTGATAAACCTATTGTTTTACACTATCCAAAAATCCCTCCTCCTAGGATAGATACTATGCTACAAGAGAATGATACCTTAGCACAAAATAATTAAACCATCAACAATCACAAAAATCCAATCTCCCCCTCTCATAATATCTCTCCTATTAGTGAAGATGATATTATGATGTTACAAGATCCAATTGATGTGAGTCATGAGAATCTTAAGAAACAAGACACTTCAACCATAGATCATTCCCTTACTTGTGATGAAGTCAATAGTGTAGAACCAAATAATGAATGTACTAAACATCTTTTTTGTATTTCTCCTACAAACTCTCCTACTAGGGCAGGTATCATGGTGTAAGGAAACAACAACATTGTTGCACTCCTTTCAGGCAATTGTAATATATCTTCCTTGGGCAATGGTACAAAGATGATACTTGATTGCCCTTTATTAGACATACATCCACCCAAGCCCACTGAGGTTATGCATACATAAGTGTCCATTAGATCCCCATATACTATTGGACCTCCTAAGAATCCTCTAATCTTTCCCCTATCTAAGAAGAAAGTCTCACATCACCCAAGTTACCATGACATTGCTCCCATATATGACAAAGTGTATACCATCAAGGCTAACTTTGCAGACACTTATTTTACTTATCCACATAAATAACATTAGTTGTTTCTCCTTGCCATGTAATAGTTGTAGGATCATATCACACTAACTATTGCATGTTTCACATTCCTCGTGAGGAGCAACATACCATCATCCATTCCAGGCTCACCTTTGTCCCACACTAAGTGGGGGCAAGGGGTTACATAGCCTTGTCCTTGTATGTCACTTGTCATTGCCTCTTTTGACTAATCGTTAACCTTTCATGAGCATATAAAATAAATCTTGGGATGTGGATGACATGTCTTAAGTTGACTCGCATGTGACATACTACCTTTTCATGATGTACCTCAATTCAGAAACATATGACTTAGCATAGGGATTTCCAAGTTATCTCTCATGTTTTCTTTCCTCTATCCTTGGCTACTTTAAAGAAATTGCTCATAGTGATGGTGTAGCAACCACTTTAAATTGGGGGCATACATAGACAACATCCTTTTGCAAAATTTCATGACGTTTTTTTAATTTTCCTATGACGTGTCCTCTTCTTGGTGGTGTCATTGGGTTTGATTCCTTCCAAGAGTATACAAAACAACTAAAGTGGCCTGATGCAAATGAGGCATCCCATGTATAACAATATGACACCTTGACTTGTCCTCTCTTGGATACATTAGGCACAATGCTCCCTAAGAAGAAGACCTTACATGAACAAAGAAAAATCCCCTTCAACAAAATCTTCTCATACTATTCAAAAGAATTTATACAGGCATTGCGGTGCCTTATGAAAGTTATCAAGTGAGGTAACTTTGGTATGGTTAGTATGTATAGTGAAGGGGCATTCACTACTCATGAGTTCTCTTCACTCAGAGAGCCTCACGGGGGGAACTGCCCTACATCAGAGAGAGTTCTAGAATCAAAAAGAGCAGGTCACAAATATTCTTTGGACAAACTGACAAGCTCTTGATCAAAAGATGTCAACATAGAATGCAGACAACAACATGGCGTGCTGGTGTCCCAGAGATGCACTGTCATCTCGTAGGGACCAGAAATTTTTTTTATCTTAGAAAACAACTAAGTGAATACTAGCAATCTGATTACTACGAACTTCTATATTGTAAGGAAGTGACAAAAATTGATAAAGCCCAAATAGAAGTGAAGTAGATAAGGAGAAGAAGGGAAAGGAAATTCTTATAATAGTGCTTGTGATGAAGCCTCCAGCTCGTGAATGTCTTCAATACCTGAACACAAGAGAGAGAGAGAATGTTGGGGCTGTATAAGGGTTTTCCTCAATCAAACCCCCATTTTGGTGTTCCCACCTCCACGAAAAACCAGATAGATAGACAAAAAAGTATGAAAATAAGTAAAGTACACAAAGACACTATAAAATAGTGTTATGCTACTCAACCAAATAATAGAGAGGAGTGAAATCTTACCACCTCCATCCAAAGCACTCAAGGCTCATGGAGGAGAAAATGAGAGGAAATCAAGCCTCTATTGTCGTGATGTTTTGTTCCACACTTGCTCTACTGAAGTGATGGAGTGTTGATATTGCTGCAATGGAGTGTAAAGTGTTTCTTAAGATTGAAGAGATGGTGAAGAATTTGTTTGGAGCTTATGAAGAGAGAGTTAGAAAGGATGGAGAGGCCCAAAAATCAAAGAGATGAAAAGATGCAAAATGGGTGATGGAATCATGAATATGAAGGAAAGAGGGAATAAAACGGCCATATTCGGGTTGGTCGGCCAAAGAGAGCATTACTATTTGAATCCTAATGGGAATGGTAACACATCTATAGGCTCCAGATGTGGGACTCTGTTAGGGCCGTTAGCGCGCCACACAAACATCTGTGCGCCATGCGAGTGTCCCCGATAGAAATGCCCCCACTGACACACAAACAAGGCACGAAGTGGAATGCAAGTAATGGGATTAAGTGGAATTAAGCCTTCGCTTTTAATTTTCTAAAGTGTTAAGGGTCAAAATGGAGTTTACGTTAGGGGTGAAAATTCATGTTTATACATTTTTCCCCCACTTTAGCGAGCATGAGTACTGATGAGTGCTTCAATAAATTAGAGTAGTAAATAAGTAACCAAGTAAGAGATGTATACCTAGACTAATGAGGAAGTAGAGCATGGTCTGGTGAACTCAGAAGTGCAGGAGAGGAAAAGGACTTCATAACTCCATGGAACTATGAAGCTGAAGAAAGAAAGCACCTTACAGACTCGCAGACCTACAAGGAAGGTACTGATGTGAGTTCTCCAAGGTTTGCTTGCACTGCAACTAAGAGACCTAGCTTGTCTCTTCTAGGAACCTAGTCTCCTCTAGGTCTTGATTGACTTAGATGATTAACTAAGTCCAATTCTAACTCTTCTCTAAGAGTTCTATCCTTTGTGCTTCACCTTGTAGGACTAACAACTTTTAAAATAGTACAATTCTTCTCCCTCACTTAGAAATCTCTAAGTGCTATCTCCTCACAAACTTCATTCTTCATTGCAGGGGCATCCATCCTTATGAAAAAATTCATAAATTTGTCAATTTGAACCATTTTAGAAGGTTCTTTAACCCTATCCTCATCGGGTTCAAGGATTCACCATTTGGAGACCTTAAATAGGCCTAATTTCTAGGACTGACTATAACCTTGTTGGTATCTTGCTCAAACCATAGTCTAGCTGATTGGTATGACCTCAATCCACCTAGAGTGTTGAGTTATGATGAAACCCTACTTGAAATGGTACCTATGTCATACAATTCCTCTCTACCCTGCAAGAAATCTTCAATCTTTCATACCTAGACCTCTAACCGGGCTCTGTTTGCTCGCCTAAAGCCTAGTAGTAAAGAGAGCTCTCCACTCTTTCATGACTCCTAATCCTAAACCTATATACACTAATGACTCCCTTATCATTCCCACCTATCCTTAGGTGTTTCCCAAGACTAGATTTCATGGGGGAGCCATGAAAGCACCGACTGGTCAGGACAGGACCAGTAGGAACTCTAAATCAAAAATAATATAACTAACACAATATATCTACTCTAAACAACTCACTTATCAAATGAAAAAGTCTTAAATTATCCTATAGAACACTGAACAACCACTAGATTCAGTCTCTCAATCCATTAAACATGTCTGTCACCACAAAAGTTTGGGTTCTCCCTGAAAACAGTGTTGCAGAGCTCTGTATTCAACTACAAAAACAATTACAATAACATCCCTCTCTCAAGATTCAAGTCTAACCACATATTAGATGCCATATCCATGATTCTAGGGCCTGTTTGCTGATCTCACACTTCCTGTTCTTAAGGGGATCCAAATATAACCGAGTTGCATGCAACATTTGCAATAATTGCAAAGGTTGTCATGACAACTTCTTTACAACATTTGGCATCTTTCTCTATGCCTTGATCCTATTTCTTAGGACCACTATTCTCTCTATATTTCGAGGAACCAACTCATTTAATGACCTTAAGGCATCTTTACAACATCATTATGTGCTTAGAACACCTTTAAGACTCTATTCCCACATTAGACATCTAACACTAAGAAAATTTAAACTACTAACAATGGCTATTTGTGTGACCTTAGTCCTAATGACTAACTCACCTAGCCCACAAAAGTAGAGACCTTCTAAGGTCTGAAAACAAATAAACATCCTGACTTGGCTAGAGTCAAGTACAATCCAAAACAACAATCTTGGAGGTTAGCCTAGTTGTGCTCCTGCACCAGGTATCCTCCAAGAACTCTCACATGAAGGGGATCGAGAAAGCACCTTACGAGACCGAGAAAGCACCTTACGAGACCGAGAAAGCGCCTTACAGACCCACAAACCCACAAGGAAGGTATCCTCCAAGAACTCTCACATGAAGGAAACCAAGAAAGCACCTTATAGGCCCACAATTTTGCAAGGAAGGTATCCTCCAAGAACTGTCACATGAAGGAGACCAAGCAAAGGGGACTCCATAGAGTCAAAGATGGCAACATGTTTACCTACAGATAGAACATGTCAGGAAGCAGCCACACAAGCCAATGAATGTACAGTCATGTAGACCATTGCTAAGTTGTAAGGATTTCAAAGGGATCCCTTGGGAACCCTTAGAAAGGAAGAAGGGTTCACTCAAGGGACAAGCTATTTGAAAAGTGAAGTCTAGTCAAGTTGCCCCCAAGCTAGACATAAGGATGTGAAATAGGTCTAGTCGGGTTGCCCCCAAGCTAGACGTGAAGATAGGAAGTAATTCTAGTTAGGCTACCCCCAAGCTAGACGTGAAGATAGGAAGTAGGTCTAGTTAGGCTACCCCCAAGCTAGACACCACATAATTCATTTGAGAGAAAAGCTTTCAAAGAGGTCCCTCGAGAATCCTTCAAAAGAAATAAGGTCCACTCAAGGGATGCTACATTCAAAAAATAGAGATAGAGATGGTGTCCTTAAGAAGGATGCACATCTCCAAAACCATTTATCACTGCCCCCAACATATAGGGGAGAAGAACCATGCAAGTTGCTTAGAACAAACAGGATAGAGGTAGACCTCAATATCGCGTGTCATTTGAAGAGGCAAGTGCATCAACAAACTAATGAGTGATGGAACCTAAGTCACCAAGTTGTTCTATTTTATCCTTCAACGCCTTAAATTCACTAGTGGAATGGCTAGGCACTCGATGGTATGCACAAAAATATTGTTTTTCTTTATCATGTTTATGAGATCTCTTGCGTGTAGGAGGAGGAAGAGTAATTAAGTGGGATTTTAGAAGCCGCACAAAAATAAGCTCTTGTTCAGACAAGGGATAAGAAGTAGGAAGTAACCCTTTTTATTGTGGAGAAAGGTTTGAATTCTCATCCAAAGTAGATATGAAGATAAGAGACAAAGGAGGATAGACCAATCCATGAGAACTGGGTTGAGTGGACATTGCGTCAGCATTCAACTACAGTTTCTGCTCAGATTGTTTACTCGAGCATACAAGCCCCAAGTTATGCTTACGAGGTGAAAATTCTATAGGGACTTGAATTCCTTGCTCATTACACCCACATCGTTTACGCTCATAACCATACTTAGAGACAAGCTTAAAGCCGAGGCCATAACGTGTTTGCAAATCATGAGAAAAAGGAGAATCTTCATAAAGAGCATTATTCCAACAAGGGGGAACATACTCTTCTATGGGATCATCATCATCATTCTTGATAGGAATATTAGAATTATCCTCCTTAGCAGAAGCATAATCGTCTTCCTCATAAGGAGGATCAATGCTAAGGACATTACAATTCACATTCACATTATCCCGCCATACAAAAGGACAATCATCTTTCATGGCAGGTGTGAGTGATGTTGTAAGAAGGTCTAAGTGGATTCGGTTGAATTTATATTCCTTTACGAGGGAATTTGTAAAGTTTGAAAGACCCCAATCATCACCAAAATATGCATTCCTTTGAGAAGAGGTAGAAGGAGAAGACTTAAGATTTCTTGCTTCAGAAGGATCTTCTTTAGGGACCTCTATCTCAAGAGTATCCTTTGTAGTAGATACTACTAGAGTAAACATCGACACATTGGAAGATACTAAAGGAATAAGAGTAGGCACAAATGAAGCTCGATCGATAGTTTCCATCTCACATAAGTGCATAGCATCAGGGTCAGCCTTAACTGTGACTACTTTATTGTTAGCAATGAACTTAATCAATCTATGTAGGGTAGACAAGACTGCACCCATACCATGAATCCACGGTCTACTAAGAAGAATATTATATGGTAACTTCTCTAAATAACACATATAAGGGTAGGTACAATAATTGGTCGAGGCTATAAAGGTAGTACTATAGTACCTAGAGCTTTTTTCCCAACATTATCAAACCCATGAATGTCAACAGAATAAGTATTAATGGAAGATGGGTCAATATTAATCCTAGGTAGTAGATCAATGCTACATACTATAAGCATTGAACCAACATCAACGAGAGTATGTCTAATGCCAATCTTATTAATATTAAGTATAATCATTAAAGGATCTTCTTGCTTATGTACCTCCAAAGGTGGGAGCTCCTATGAATAGAACATAATATTCAGTGAATCTACATGAATATACGCTAACAATGCATCAACATCTGCTGGCTTAACAGAAGAAGGCAAGAGGATCTTTTGCAATGCTTCTTGAAGCATACCTTGATAAACTAGAGGAGACTGAAGCAATTCCCACAGTGAGATCTTAGTAGGAGTAACTTGAAGTTGCTCGACAAGACTATTATCACTGGGTGCTTTAGTTGTAGGTTCACATGCTTAAAGAAGTATTAGTTGTTTATTCATTCTAGTATCATAAGTATGGGATACCGCTCTATAAGAGGGAGCCTAAGAAAGATCAGGAGAGTCACTATCAAATGGAACACCATCAATAGAACAAACTCTTTTAGGAGAAAGACTAGATAGTCACGTAAATGAGTGGTCTCTTAGGCCTTTGTGGGGCAGCAAAGACATAAATTACATTTATAGAATCATCACAACTAGTAGAATAATTATTTGAAGACATATTCTCAATATTGATCCAAACAGGATTAAATGTGGAAGGAGATTCATCATGCACTAATGCATCATCTCTAGAGGAGAGTGCATTAGAGTAGATAATAAATTCATCATTCACAAATCCAATGCCTCTAGAAGAGATCATATTGGAATGAGTAGGAGATTCATCATTCACAAATGCATCATCTCTAGAAGGGAGTGCATTGGAATGGATAGAAGGTAGAGCAATGTTGAGAAAGATATCAATGATTTCATCTTCTTGCAACAAGATACCCTCTGAAGTGAGAGGACTCTCGTGAGAATGATCAAAGATACAAAGTGACATGGGTAAAGCCAAGTCACTATCACATGCATGAAATGGAATATCATTAAAATTTTGAACAAAATTAGATACAAAAATAATAAAAGAAGATATTAAATTCATTATGATTTTTTCGGTATTTTCTATGTTCTAGTAATTTCCATTTTCAAAGGTCTTCGGAGTGGAATTTGGGTTCAGAACTTGAGTTAGTCTCTAAAATTTGATTTTTGAAGGCACTTGGATTTTAGGGATTGGACTAGTTCTCTAGAAGACCTTTCCAATGGTGCAAACGGTTTTGAATTCCGATCATCGAGTCAAAAGTTATGACCCCGCCAAGTAGGGGTAAGTAAGTTCCTAGTTTTTGAAGAACACTATTCTTCACATTGGGTTCACCAAAATGTAGAGAAGGGAGATTCACTACTCATGAGTTCTCTTCACTTAGAGAGCCTCACGAGGTGAACTGCCCTAAACTACCTCAAAGGACAATAGAGAGAGTTCTAGAATCAGAAAGAGCAGGTCACAGAGATTTTCTAGATAAACTGATAAGCTCTCGATCAAAGGACGCCAATGCATAATGCAAATGACAGCATGGTGTGCTAGCGTCCCAGAGACACGTTGGCGTCTTCTATGGACCAAAAAGATGGTTTATCTTAGAAAAAAACTAAGTGACTACTAGTAATCCGATTACTGAGAACTTCTAGATTGTAAGGAAGTGACATAGAGCAATAAAGCTGAAATAGAAGTGAAGTAGATAAGGAGAAGAAGGGAAAGGAAATTCTTACAACCGTGTGAGTGATGAAGCCTCCAGCTTGTGAACATCTTCAATACCTGCATACAAGAGAGAGAGAGAGAGAGAGAGAGAGAGAGAGAGAGAGAGAGAGAGAGAGAGAGAGAGAGAGAGAGAGAGAGAGAGAGAGAGAATGTTGGGGTTGTATAAGGGTTTTCCTTAGTCAAATGCCTGTTTTGGTGTTCCCACCTCCACGGATAGCCAGATAGATAGAGAGAAAAGTATGAAAAGAAGTAAAATACACAAAGACATTACAAAACAATGTTATGCTACTCAATCAAATAATAGATGAGAGGAGTGAAATCTTAACACCTCTTTCCAAAGCACTCAAGCCTATGCTAGCATGGTGTTTCATTCCACACTTGCTCTACTAAAGTGATGGAGTGTTGATGTTGCTGCAATGGAGTGTAAAGTGTGGCTTGAGATTGAAGAGATGGTGAAAAATCTATTTGGAGCTTGTGAAGAGCTAGAGATTGAAGAGAGAGCTAGAAAGGATGGAGAGGTCCAAAAATCCAAGAGATGAAAAGATGTAAAAATGGGTGATGGAATCGTGAATATGAAGGAAAGAGGGAAGAAACCGACCATATTCAGGATGGTCAGTCGAAGAGGGTGTTACAATTCGACTCCTAATGGGAATGGTAATGCCTCTGTAGGCTCCAGATGTAGGAATCTGTTAGGGACGTTAGCGTACCGTGCAAACGTCTGCACGTCATGTGAGAATCCTCGATAGAAACACCCCCACCGACACACAAATAGGGCTCCAAGTGGTATGCAAGCAGCGAGCTTAAGTGAAATTAAGCCTCTGCTTTTAATTTTCTAAACTATTCAGGGTCAAAAGGGAATTTGCATTAGGGGTGCAAATTCATGTGGATATAGTATGATGGGAAGCCGACACACTTGCAAGAATTTCTCATTATACGGTGGGAAGTCGACACACTAGCATGAATTTCTCACTAAACCACTTCTTTGAACTTCTAGACTACTTTTTGGACAAAAAACCTAGATCTGATCCAAAATTGTTGGAGTGAACAAACACTAAGAGGGGGGGGGGGGGGGGAATCAGTGTTATTAACTTCTTTATCAAATTTAACTGAAACTGAAATAAACCAGATATATGCTCTCATTTATCAATGATAGAATCATTCATGTATTGAAGGCCATCACATAAATCGAAATGATAATAGTGAAACATATCATTATAAAGAAATAAAGCATAGAACCAAATGAATCACATAAACTCAATAGAACATATAATGATACAGAGGATCTCTTTGTTTCTCTGATTTCTGTCAAGTGCCTCTTGACAGACAATGTGTAGAATTCTCATATGTCAATAGTGACACTTCAGAGTTCCACCCATTATCAAGCCTTAAGACAGCTTGAGGAAAATATTGTTACAGTCTCACTATAGCTTCTCATCAAACTATATTATCAATGGCATTTTTTTTTTAACTTTCTTTTTTCACACTCTATTTTATTACATTTTTCATGATACTATTCCAAAACAGTTAACACACTGTGTTTTCCAAATTTTCAGCATCAAAAGATAATTACCCCATTTCCACACTAAATAGGAATGCCCTTTTCTAGTTTTTAGGTTTATTAGAGATGGTTAAGCCCTAATCTCTCTGTTTTCCTCTTTTTACATTTTACATCATTACAACCCACGAAGGGTTACAACAGTTGCTCAATTTTTTTTAATTTTTTTAGAAGAATTACTCAAAGATGATTATCATGTTACCATGCTATAGTCGAGAAATAGTGATAGATTTTATTATGATCATGAAGGAAGGATCATTCTGAATAAGGTCTTCTGACTGGAGTACTCAAGCATTGTGTAAATATAACAGGCAGACTGAAACTTGTTCTCTCAAGCAGCCTACACAAGCAGTGCTAAAAAAAAATAGCATAAGATCTATAATAAACCAAATCTTCAACTTCCATGCAGAAGAAAACACTTATCCCATATTAACCTTTCCAATAAAGGTAATGGTTCTGCAAAGATAAATAGATGAATACCTGTGAAGACCAAACATAATTTTCCATGAGCAATTTACTAGAACTGCAGAGTAGCTGAGAAACCCATGCCACATTGCTATTTCGAGTATTCACCTGATGCCAAGAACTTGAAAAGAGAAATGACCATCGTGATGGTATTTCAATCTTCCCCATTTTCTATCTAAGAGTTAAAAAAAAATTGATTTCACAGTGAAAATGCCGAGAGAGTGATTCAATGGAGGCAGCAAGAATAGGGTTCAAAAACTTCAAACAAGAGAAGCACAAGTTTTTCCCAAAACTTCCAAAGCAATCAATTGAAAAAATTTACCAAGATTGATATCGTTTGAAGTCCGAGAGGACTATCATTAATAAATAAAAGAATTTAGTGTATCATTTGATATACGCTTTCTTACCGCATAGCCACAGTCTCCCTTCAAATAACCCGTGGTATAGCGGTGACTAGCACTGACTGTTTCCACTTCCTTTACCACTTCCTTACCGCTCAACCGCGGTCTCCCTTTGAACTACTTGCAGTATAGCGGTAGCTCCTTGCATACCGCTAATAGTTTCCACCATGCTACCACAATTACTCTTTTGATAGCTTGTGGTAAAGCGGTAGTTGTCTTGCTTGCCACTAGCCACTTACACCGTACTACCGTGGTTACCTTTTTGATTGCTCGCGGTGTAGCGGTAGCTGTCTTGCTTGCCGCTAAGCGTTTTCACCGCACTACCGTGGTTTCCCTAATGACAGCCCACGGTGTAGTAGTAGATTTTTTCCTTTTCGCTAATGGTTTCCACCGCACTACCATGATCACTGGCTTAACTACAAGCGGTAGCGTGGTAAGACCTTTAAAGTTTGCGGTCTTACCAAAGACAAGTTTTATACCTGCTGTCAGCTTTTAGGCCCAAATAAATAGTAAAAAATAGACCCGATTCATATGCAAATTAGAGAACAATTTGAATACCTTTACCCAAGGTCGATTTTTCACCTCATTAATATTCAATGCCTTTTAATGTCCAAAGTCAAATATTTTCCAAAGTCTTGTGAAGAGATAAAGACTGAATCCATGCAGAGTTCACAAAGCCATAAGCACAATAGTGATCAAGCCCTTAAATAATCAACCTATAAAAAAATTGAACATGCCAAACACATGTAATCAAGTGAAACACTTAAGCACAAATTATCAAATCAGAAACATGTCATCTGAACAATGGAACATAGAACCTATAACCAAAGTGCCTCTACTGAGATATGCACATGGAGTTAAGTTATTAGAATCACCATATATAGTAACAATAGTGAAGTAAATATGCCAATTAGGAGAGCAAATCAACTGAGTGAGTAACCACCAAGATACCAAAGTACCATATATTGTCATCAAGGACAAATTTGCATAGGAGAGATTCAAAAAACTCCCCCTTTGTCCTTGATGGCAAAAACTGAGCCACCAAGCCAAGATAAAGTACAGGAACCAAATGCTCATAATTCTCCCCCTTTTTATCACAAGGATAAAGGGAAGTCAACACAGATAAACCAGAAACAATTGTGAAAATCTAACAAACTATAGATGTGACCTTTGAGAAGCAAAGTATGAGCTGTAGGAAGAGCTAACTAGCTCCCCCTATCACAAAGATAGATTTTTTAAGATAACAAAGATTGAGAGACAACTCCCAATCTAGACCTAAGTCTTTCAAAAACATCTTTAGCCAATGATTTTGTAAAAATGTCAGCAACCTGTGCTTGTGTAGGAACATATTGCACAAAAACCTCATTAGCCAACCCCTTTTCACAAAGAAAATGAAACTTTATAGCTATATGTTTAGTTTGAGAGTGCATAACAAGATTTTTTGAGATATTGATTGCACTAGTATTATCACATAGAATAGTAATAGGTTTTGGAATTTTAATACCCATATCTGATAATGTATGTGACATCCAAATTACTTGAGTGTAGTAAGAAGTGGCAGAAATATATTCTACTTCAGTAGTAGAGAGTGAAATATATTCTTGTTTTTTGTTGTGCCACGCCACTAAACGATCACCAAGAAAGAAAGCAGCACCACTAGTGCTTTTCCTGTCATCTAGACAACCTGCCTAGTCAGAATCAGTCTATGCCACTAAAGAGAAATCATTGCTTCTCAGATACCAGAGGCCATAGTCAATTGTGCCTTGTACATATTTAAGAATCCTTCTAACAACATTAATGTCAGATTCCTTAGGAGATGACTGAAATCGAGCAACCATGTAAACATATTGCATAATGTTGGGTCTTGAGGCTGTTAGATATAATAGACTACCTATCATTGACCTATAGTTAGTTGGGTTGATAGAAGGAGAGTCATCAACTTTGCTAAGTTTACAACCTATAGCCATTAGAGTGCTAACAGGATGACTTTCATCCATTTGAAACCTTTTTAACATTTCTTTTGCATATCTTGCTTGAGATAAAAAGATGCCAGATTCAAGTTGTGAAATTTGAAGACCTAAGAAGAATGACAGTTCTCCCAACATAGACATTTTGAATTTAGATTCCATGATTTGTGAGAATTTCTGACTCAAGGCAATATTGTTGCAACCAAAAATGGTGTCATCAACATAAATTTCAACAACAAAAATATCCGATCCTTCAATTTTAACATACATATTGCTGTCTACTCCTCCTATAATGAAACCTTTTGATAGTAAGTAACTGTCTAATCTAGAGTACCAAGCTCTAGGAGCTTGTTTTAGGCCATATAGAGCCTTTTTCAGCCTGTGGACATGGCTGGGTTTGTTTTTACAAGTAAACCATTCAGGTTGTTCTATGTAAACTTCTTTATGTAAACTTCTTCATCCAAATACCCATTCAAAAAGGTCGTTTTAACATCCATTTGATATACAGTAAATTTCTTGAAAATATAATATGCCAAGAAAATTCTAATTGATTCAAGTATAGCTAGTGGTGCAAAGTTTTCACTGAAATCAATACCTTCTTGTTGAGCATATCCGTTGCAGACATATCTAGCCTTGTTGCGAATAACATGGCAATTTTCATCATGTTTATTTATAAAGATCCACTTACCTCCTATGCAATTTTTTTCATCTGGTCTTGGGACCTGCTCCCAAGTCTGATTTTTCACAATTTCATCAATTTCATCTTGCATTGCATTAAGCCAACATTCATCAGTTAGAGCTTCATCAATTTTTTTTGGCTCAAACTGAGTGATTAAACAAAAAGTAGTAAGCTTAGCTATGTGAGATTTTTCATCATATTTAACTATTATTTTCCTTGTTTGAACTCCTGCTGATTTATCTCCTATAATTAGATCTTTTGGATGGTTTTTAGCAAGAGATTTTGAAGGAGTTTTAGTTTCACATTTTTCAGAGCTGATTACAACATCTTCAGAGTTTTCTTCAGCTAGTTTAGGACTTGCTGATTTTGTTTCAGGATTTGCAAATTCAAAGCCTTCAGAAACTATATCAAGTTCAATTTCTTCCTCTTCATCATCCTGCATAGGTTCAACATCTAAAAGCATATTTTCATCAAATTTGGTATTCACTGATTCAACAATTTTATTCAGCCTATTGTTAAAGCATTTAAAGGCTTTGCTATGAGTAGAGTATCCTAAGAAAATACCTTCATCTGTCTTAGATTGAAAACTGCCTAAGTTTTCATCGTCTCTCTTGATAAAACACTTGCAGCCAAATATTCTGAAATATTTAATTGAGGCAGATTTACCATACCACAGTTCATATGGAGTGAAATTTGATTTCAATTGATCTGGACTCTATTCAAAATGTAGACAGTTGTATGAACAACTTCTTTCCAATACATATTTGGTAGATTTGCTTCATTCGATATAGTTCTTGCCATCTCTTTTACAACCCTGTTCTTTCTCTCAACTACCCCATTCTATTGGGGTGTTCTGGCAGCAACATACTGTCTTTTTATGCCATGTTTGTCACAGTATTCTATGAATTCTTATGAGGTGAATTCACCATGTTTGTCAAATCTTAAATATTTCAATTTATATCTGACTCTCTTTCTACCATTTTTATAAAAACTTTAAAACATTCAAAAGCTTCTGATTTATTCTTGAGAAGGGTAACCCATACCATACGAGAGTAGTCATCAATGAATAGCATGAAATATTTCTCACCATTGATAGATCTAGTCCTTGTAGGACCACATAAGTCAGTATGAACAATTTTTAGAGGTTTAGTAGAGGAGTGTTCCTTGGATTTAAAGCTTACCTTAGTTTGCTTTCCTTTGAGACACTCTTTATAAACAACATTGTCAAGTTTTCTAAGAATGGGTAGACCTCTTACATTATGTTTTTTGCTAATTCTAACCATATTGTCAAAATTAATGTGGCCTAGTCTCTTGCGCCACAACCAACTTTCTTCAACATGACTCATTAAGCATATACCTTGATTGTTTTCATGTCCAGAGGTGTCAAGTAAGTTGTAGACATTTCTTTTGGTCCTTCTTCCAGTAGCAATAGCTTTTCCAAACTGGTTTTTAATTTCACATCCATGTGAAGTGAACAGGAGTTTATAGCCACTGTCACAGATTTGACTGACACTCAAAAGGTTATGTTTTAATCCTTCTACATAGTATAAATTGTAAATAGGAGTGTCTTCATTTAGAAAAAGAGAACCTCTTCCTTTGATTTTAATTCCTAAATTATCTCCAAACTTCACATAACCACCTACATAATCTTCAAGATTAGTGAATTTTTCTTTATCACCAGTCATGTGGTTTGAACAACCACTGTCCAGGACCCATAAGTCCTTTTTCTTGGAGTGGAAAGTAGTTCGAAATAGCATAGTCTGTTCTATGTTGTTGACAGCTTTGGGTTTCTAAACCTTGATAGTTTTCAGCTATTTATTCTGTTGATCAACATTACATTGTTTAGTAGAATGAGCCAAAGACTTGCATGTGAAACATCTAATCTATCTTACAAAACCGTGATTCTGCCTAAAGCCAAATCTAGGAGTTCTAGAATTTATAAATCTGCAAGAGTTCACCTTATGACCAATTTTTTTGCAGAAGTAACAATACCCATAAAAGAAAGGGTTGGAGTTATAAGCCATTCTATTGCTCCTAAAAGGATGAGCATGATCCTTGTCAAAATTAGGATGTTTGAGTTCAGGACTTTTGTTTCCAGCAACAACATTGTCCTTTGCACTATTATTTGAACATTCACCTTTCACAAAACCAATACCAGTTTTATCATTGTTCATTTTATGTTTACTGAGCATTTCATTCAGTTTAAGAGTGCTCTCATATTTCTCAATGGTCTTTATGAGATCTACAATCTCATGTTCAAGTTTTTGAAATTCTTGATCTTTAAAGATTATGCCAATACGAACACAGTCTTCAACTCTTTTAGATTCTTCAAGTTGAGTTGTTAATGACACTATCTCGAGATTTATGAGTTTCTCCTATGAAGTATCTTGAATAGTATTTTGTTCTTGAGCACACATTTGTTTCTTAAGTTTCCTTAGCTCTGTTAGAGCACATTTCAGTTCTCCTTCATAATCTACTTCGCCATCTTTAGCATCATTGCTGTTAGTTTCATCTTGCTCAATGATTTCAGCCATGAAGAGATTTTCATCCTCTTCATCTAAAGAATCTTTAGATTCAGAGTCTGTTTCATTTTTGTTGAACAAACTTTTCTTCTTTTTGAAATTGAATTTTTGTTTAGGTCTATAAGCCTTTTTCTTGGCAAATTTTTCATATTTTTTCGTTATCACTATTTGTGTCACCATAGGGGCACTTTGTAGAAAAGTGGCCTATTTTTCCATAGTTAAAGCATTTGAAGGGAAGTTTTCCCTTATACTTTCTAGAACCCTTTTTGAGTTTCCTCACAAAGTGGGATTCTTTAGAATCATAAAATTCTAATTCGGTGAGCTCATCCCATTCTTTCCTTTCAGCATTAAATGCTGCTTCTTTTGCAGTGGTGTTGTTTTTACTAATCCTCATTTCATAGGCAGTCAGAGTGCCTTATAGGTTGTCAAGGGTAAGCTGGGTAAAGTGTTTCTTTTCTTCTAGAGTAGCTATCTTAGCTTCAAATTTTGTTGGTAAGGTTTTGATGACCTTGGTTACAACATCAAATTCCTTGACTTCTTCTCTGAGACCCTTCATGGAATTTACTATTTCATCAACTCTCAAAAAGTAGTCAGCTACTTTTTCATCATCCCTCATTTTTAATTCTTCAAACTGGTGTTTTAAAGTGAGGACTTTAGACTATTTTACCTTTTCATTTCCTTGATAGATAGTTTCAAGTTAAGTCTAGATTTCACTAGCAGAACTGTAGTGCATGAATTTGATGAAGATATCTTTAGCTAGATCACACAAAAGAGCATGTTTTTCTCTTGCATTGGTTTCATATCTTTTCTTTTCATCAAAAATAGTTGGCAAAGTAGCTGGTATAGTGTACCCAAACAAAACTATGCTCCAAACATCAAGGTCAATAAAAGTTAATTAAGTCTCCATTCTGATTTTTCAAAATACATAATCAATTCCATCAAATAATGGAGCTCTAGTCATGGAAGTACCTTCATGAGCTTGAGGCATTTTGAATAGACTCCAAGTCCATAATCAATCCTAGGTGGGAAAGACCTATCAGAAGACCCTAGGCTCTGATAACAATTGTTGGAGTGAATAGACAATGAGAGGGGGGGGTGAATCAGTGTTATTAACTTCTTTACCAAATTTAACTGAAACTGAAATAAACTAGATATATGCTCTCATTTATGATAGAATCATTCATGTATTGAATGCAATCACATAAACTGAAATGAGAATAGTGAAAAATATCATTTTAAAGCAATAAATCACTGAACCAAATGAATCACATAAACTCAAATAGACACAAGATATGCTGAGTGGAAAACCCTCCTGGGGTAGAAAAACCACTCCTGAACCTACTACCTTTTTTAGGCTTTCATTTCAATAATTATTTTGATAATGCCTCATTGGCTGATTCCTGAGCACCGACTCAAGGAGCACCAACCCCTCTATTTAGAGACACCAATCTCAAGGAGCACCAACACCTTTTCTATTTTTCAATAGAACATATAATGATACATAGGATCTCTTTGTTTCTCCGATTTTTGTCAAGTGCCTCTTGATAGACAATGTGTAGAATTCTCATATGTCAATAGTGACACTTCAAAGTTCCACCCATTATCAAGCCTTAAGACAACTTGAGGAAATTCTTGTTACAGTTTCAATACAGCTTCTCATCAAACTGTATTATGAGTGGTTTTTTTTTTTTAACTTTCTTTTTTCACACTCTATTTCATTACATTTTTCATGATACTCTTCCAAAACAGTTAACACACTGTGTTTTCCAAATTTTCAGCATCAAAAGATAATTACCCCATTTCCAGACTAAAGAGGAATGCCCTTTTCTACATTTTAGGTTTATCAGAGATGATTAGGCCCTAATCTCTTTTTTTTCCTCTTTTTACATTTTACTTCATTACAACCCATGAAGGGTTACAACAGTTACTCAATTTTTGTTTTTATTTATTTTTAAGAATTACTCAAAGATGATTATCATGTTACCATCCTATAGTCACGCAATAGTGACAGATGTTACCATGATCATGAAGGAAGGATCATTCTGAATAAGGTCTTCTAACTAGAGTACTCAAACATTGTGCAAATATAACATGCAGACTGAAACCAATTCTCTCAAGTAGCCTGCACAAGCAGTGCTAAATAAAAGAGAGCATAAGATCTATAATAAACCAAATCTTCAACTTGCATGTAGAAGAAAACACTTATCCCATATTAACCTTTCCAATAAAGGTAAAGTTTATGCAAAGATAAATAGATGAATACCTTTGAAGACCATAAAAGAATTTCCCATGAGCAAATTACCAGAATTGCAGAGTAGTTGAGCGACTCGTGCCACATTTTTATTTTGAGTATTCACCCGATGTAAAGAACCTGACAAGAGAAATGACCATGGTGATGGTTTTTCAAGCTTCCCCATTCGCTGTCCAAGAGTTTAAAAAAAAATTGATTTCACAGTGAAACGACCGAGAGAGTGATTACATCGAGGCGGCAAGAATAGGGTTCCAAACCTTCGAACAAGAGAAGCACAAGTTTTGCCCTAAAATTCAAAAGCAATCAATCAAAAAAATTTACCAAGATTGATATCATTTGAAGTCTGAGAGGACTATCATTAATAAATCAAAAAATTCAATGTATCATTTGATATCCGCTTTCTTACCTCACAGTCGCGGTCTCCCTTCGGACAACCCGCGGTATAGTGGTGACTAGTACTGACTGTTTCTGCTTCCTTTACCACTTCCTTACCACTCAACCACGGTCTCCCTTTGGAATACCCGCAGTATAGTGGTAGCTCCTTGCATACCCCTAACAGTTTCCACCGTGCTACCGTGGTTACTCTTCTAACAGCCCGTGGTATAGCAATAGTTGTCTTGCTTGCCGCTAGCCACTTCCACCACACTACTACGGTTACCTTTCTAACTACTTGAGGTGTAGCCATAGCTATCTTGCTTGCCACTAACTATTTTCACCACACTATCGTGGGTTCCTTGATGACAGCCCGAGATGTAGCGGTAGCTGTTTTTCTTGCCGCTAACATTTTCCACTGCACTACTGCAGTCATTGGCTTAATTGCCAGTGGTAGCATGGTAAGACCTTTGAATTCCACGGTCTTACCAAAGACAAGATTTATACCTACTGTCAGCTTTCACGCCCAAATAAATATTAAACAATAGACCCGATTCATATGCAAATTAGAGAACGATTTGAATATCTTTACCCAAGGTCGATTTTTCACCTCATTAATATTCAAAGCCTTATAGTGTCCAAAGTAAAATATTTTCCAAAGCCTTGTGAAGAGATAAAGACTGAATTCATGCAGAGTTCACAAAGCCATAAAAACAATAGTGATCAAGCCCTTAAATAATCAACCTGTAGAAAAACTGAACATGCCAAACACATGTAATCAAGTGAAACAATGAAGCACAAATTATCAAATCAAAAACATGTCATCTGAACAATGGAACATAGAACCTATAACCAGAGTGCCTCAACTGAGATCTACACATGAAGTTAAGTTATTAGAATCACCATATATAGTAACAATAGTGAAGTAAATATGCCAATCAGGAGAGTAGATCAACTGAGTGAGTAACCACCAAGATACAAAAGTACCATATATTGTCATCAAGGACAAATTATCACAGGAGAGATTCAACAAAAATTAGCTAGACAAAGAATCGAAGCTTGATCCAACCTTTTTCTTTTCCTTCTTCTCTTCTAGTTATTAATATTGCATGATCATGTATCTCATTTTTCTACAAATTATTCATCCCTGAATGTGTCCTCTTGCACTGATGTCGAATGGACTTAGAATCTTGAATCCTGAGGACTTGACCATCTCCTTCACCTTTGTCATTCTTCACCATTTGTATTGGTACACATACCCTAACTTGAAGCAATTTTAGTGTGAGTTTGAAGCAATTTCATCCTCTCACTAAAGTGGGGGCTAAATGTGTCACCAAAAATTGTATACTTTCGAAGAAAAGGATAATTTTGTGCCTAATTTGATCCTATTTTTGGAATTTTAGCCTTTAATTACCCTTTTCATCATCATTTACAGGCCCCTATGACCCCTTATTGTGCATCCCAAGGCATAATTTGAAATCATCATTTAAACCTAATTTCTTCACTCCTAAACAATCCAACTGGCAAAAGGGCCCCTATAGGACTAAGTCGCCCATCTTGGCAAATTAGTCTTTTTTAGGTGGACTAGGTCGCCCAAGGTGGCGACCTAGTCCCATTGGAGCTATTTTTGGGCTTTTGAGTGGGAAAAGCTAGGGTTTTATTTTATTTCTCCTTCATGTTAGGCTTGAGGATCAAATAATGAGTGTTTTAGATGGATTTCCTATAAGTACAAGCCTCTAAACCCTAATTCATAACACATCACTCATTATTCACTATTCAATCAACCACTCTTCTCAAGCAAGCTAGGGTTTTTGCATTCTAAGTCATAAAGGCATATTTCCAAAACATTCAAGGGTTGAATCTTTCTCCATTGTCGCTAGAACTCAAGATCAATCATCATGACAAGGTACTAGTTCATTTATCTCATATTTCATGCTACATTATCTTTTTTCTTCACTTAATTTAATTGTCTAAAAGGGGTTTGACTAAGGAAAACCCCCATGCCCTAACAATCAACATCTCCTTCTCTCTCTTTGTGTGTTTGTAGATTTAGGTGTCTTGGAATCTTGGAGATCATTCAAGAATGGGTTCAAGACTTGTTTAGGGCATCTCCTTGTTGTATAGGTCAAGAATCTACGCAAAAAGACAGCTACAAACTGAAAATCAAGGTTTTTGGTCCAAACACTTGGAGGAATTAAAGGTATAGATCAAGAGCCTCTGTTTCCACCTTCAAAATTTTAGAAAAGGAAAAAGGGACACTTCCCCCAGTTGTGGCAACCTAGTCCCATTGTGCATATTTTTCAAATATTTCTACAGATCCGGATACCCATTTGGTTGGAACAGGCCCTAGAGAAGTTTTTTTGAAATCACCCTGAAAAAGGACTAGGCTGCCCAACTTGGCACAAGTGTCCCGCCAGACAATAAAATTAATATTTTCATAATTTTAGAGCTCCTGCAAGTCTAGAATACACTTCCAAGTGCGCCTCTTTCATTTCTAGCTTTCTATTTTGTTAATGTTTACATTGTTAGGTCATTTTTTAAATGTTTGCATACAACATTTTATTTTCTAGCACTTCACATTCTTTAGATTTAGCATCAATAGGTCATATTTCTTTCAATTATTGAAATTAGACATCATAGTTAGACACCTTCACACCCCCATTAACACATATTTTTGAATGTAACATTAGAATTTTGGCCTATCTTTATCCGTTTAGGTGAAAACCCTAGAAGTGTAAGGAAGCATTAAGGTACCAAAATTTGTGTTACAAGTATATATGTTTGAGTTTAAACCTAGGGATGTACAATATATGGGATGTTTTCAGTATCACTGGCTTTCCTCACGTTGCTAATTTATCATCTGTTTCATGATGAGAATTAATGATATGCGATGTACCCCAAAGCTTGTTGTCTCTTCTCTTCTCACTCATCATGGATCTTCTCCAAGTTTTGAATTTCAAATGAGTGATGAGTGATGAGGTGTTTGTTCAAGATTATCCTTCAATGATTTGATTTATTCTTAGGAGTGATGTCTTTGGTGCCTCAGTATTTAATGTAGATGTATGTGGCTTGATGTTATTCCATCGCCGGTTTCAATGAATATCGCTGATATGATGTGGATTTTTAAATCCAAACCAACAACATGCAACATGATGAGGATTACCAAAGTGATGCAATGATCTAATGGTCCAGATTTCATCGCGGCAATGTTATTGTCATTGATTGAACCCTAGAGGGGTAGTATGAACACACAACATGCGATGAGTCATTCGCTTCAAATACTAGTTATGTGTACTTCATCAATATAAATGGAAAGGTACAAATCATGTTGGTGATGCATGTTAATCGTTAGATCATATGTGACTAATGAAGATTAAGGGAAAATGTGGCAATATTTGAGGTGGCATCGCTGCTTTCTAGGAACAAGTTGCAAAGGAAAAAAGCAAAGTTTGAGATCACCATTGATGATCTTTTGAAATTTGAAAAGATCGATAGCTTAGATTCAAAGATGAGCTGCTAAGTTATCAACTCACTCACACGAATATTTCTTCAATACTTAATTGTTGCATACTCCAAATTGTCTATTCAATGCAAGATGGTTTTCCTTTTGATCTCACCATTTTCAATTTGTAGATAATTAGAGGAGTGAACCATAGGAAGGAGTGTGCGAGTGATAGGTTCCCAAGTGCTAAGGACTTGATGTGTTATTCTGGGTAAGTTGGTATTCATATGAGCTCTCTATAATCCATGTTTTCATTTGTCTAGGAATTCCATATTTTTTGGACTAGTTGTAATTTTTAGAAATTGTGGGTGTGCTTTTCTACAAATTTGGCTCAAAAATTTCTAAACTGGTTAGGTTTTGTATTCATTTTAAATTATCTAGCTTTCATCTAGGTTTTGTGAAATGGGAAGGTCTGGTGTGCCAAATCATCCTGCTAGGAGGTCTAGTTGTCTTAGTGTTTTTGAGTGTAATGAGGATTTTCCTATAGCTAAACTAGATATTCTTAAGACTCCTATGACTCCAAGGGGTAAAAGGAGTTCCCATGGTTGAAAGAAGAAGAATAAAATTGTCTAGAGTACTTACAACTTATGAAACAAGGTCATTTAAGAAGAATTGGTCAAAGCTAAAGGCAAGGAGTCAGGTGTTCCTATGAGGAAGGCCATGAAAGAAAGGGACAAGTTTCCAAAGGCCTACCTAGGGAAACATAATTCTCCCATTATACTTTTTGATAGCCTTTCAAATGATGGAGAAAACACTGACCTGGGGTATGACTAGTACCTACTCTCTCTAGTGTCGTATGATGATTCTGATGAAGATGTGTTGATGGTTCCTCCAATTGCATCATGAACAAGGATTGGATGAGAATACTTTGATTCTGAAGAATTCGAGTAATGTCTTGGCCTTGTTTTAGTTTTTGATGACACCATTGCAAATGTGTCCATGGTTTTGGTCTTTTACTCTTCCATGCTAATGTGGAAGTCTTCTAGCTGGTATGATGGAAGTTTTTTTCCTTGACATGGACACTACAATGGTGATTGGTGCTACCCTATGGTGATTTGGCTACCATCCCTTGACAACTTATGTAGAATTTTGTCTTTTTGCTTCCTCCTATTTTATCAATGATTGCATATAACCTTCTAGGGAATGTTTTGAAATCTGTTGAAATTGTTTTGAAATGAATATAAAATGTAATCATAATTCAAATGGATGCATGTTGCTCCCCTATTCTATAAAGGGGATTCCAAGGCTGATTACGAAAAAAGGAGTTCAAGTTTTGAAGTCTTAGAGAGGTCTAGGTAAAAATACTATTCTTAGAAAAGGAGCATAATGTAAATAGATAGATTAATGGATAGACCAGGAACCAATTTTGGGTATAAATTTATGATGTAATTATCTTAAAAGGGTTTTACCACAACACCAATATTAGAAAATATTAGTTTAAAGTATGTGTTCTCTTGTGTAATTTCTTTGCAGACTATGAATGGAATTTTTAATGATAGTTTCATTTGTCTTCTATTGTTTAAACCAAATGAATGATTTTACTTATGCTTTAATTCAAGGGGTTGATTAAATTCTAAAGTAAGGTTATGGGCTTGTGAGGAAATGATATAGGATTTGGTAAGAAACCATGTTTTAGATACAGTGAGTTGAGTGCTATAAGGTAGCATGCCAATGGCACATAGATTACTGGGATAAGTTGAACTAGTGTATTATAGGTTAATTGCAAAATGACTCCATTGTCCCATGAAGGAAGCACCGGTCTCTTCATTAGTTTGTCTTGGAGTAAATTGATTTTAGTCAAGCATCTAGCCAGAGGCTTAAAATGATGAACAAGTCATAATAACCATCATTTGTTAAATGTCTCAATCTGAAGTATCATTTGGTTCCTAGCTATAGATAGTTTTTATTTGAAGGTTGGCCAAGCCTTTAGTGAATTTTATCTATAAGCATTTAAGAGGAATTCATCTATGTATTGAAGTACTCTTAATTGAATGAGTATCTTAGGAGTACGAATAGGATTACCCTCCTGTGCTTCATAGAGGCTGAAGAGTAGAAGTAAGGATTCTTAAAGCCTTGCTTGTGTCTTGGAAAATCCTTATCCCTATTAATAATTGAACCCTGGCAAGTTAATATGTATGGAATGAGATCAAGTTTGGTTCATAAAAAATCACCAATAGGATCAACTCATCCACCGCATCTTTCACTTTGTGTTTAGGGCTCAAGTGGAGGTCGTGAAATTCAACATAAAACTTACGTCCACCATCTTTTCTACAAGCTTGGCTCAAAAATACGAGTATAATCTTTTAACAAGGGGTGTTAGCCCTAAAAATTTCTTACTTAGTTGAAGTTCTATCTATAATTAATTAATTACATATAATTATTAAGAATCATTATCCCTTAGCTCCATTAATTTTTTTTGTAGCTTAGTATCTTTACCTATCCTTCTCTCTATGATTCCTTGAGATTCTCTAGTTGCAACCAATGTCCTATTATCAACTAGGCCTTTTCTAGCTTAGTTTGTACTACTCTGTACTTCTTTTGTTTATCATTATATATTTTTAACATCAACTCTACTCTATCCTCTAGAAAATATTCTAATAAATCCATTCCCCTACATGGATTGAGACCATAATGAAAACTACTAATTGAACACATTTTTATTTCTCTTTGATTGGTTATCCCATGTTTATAGTAGTGGTTTTAAAATCCTCTACTCTTAATTCTTTATCTTCCTTATACACGAATGGTGTACAAATATTTCATCAATATTGGATCTTGAAGCATATTTAGATATGGTAGAGAGGACTTTCGGCACATTCATATATTTATGTGTTTCAATCTTAGTCAAAATACTGGGAATATATATTGATATAGTTCTTATCCTTCTATTTTTATTGTGGTAATGGAAAAATTATGTCTTTTCCTTATCAAGGGAGGACCCATTCACCACCAAAGGTGAGTGGGTCCTAGAAGCACATTTTAGGATAAAACAATTGCCAAATTAAATGTCATACAATGTCATTATTGGGTGTCAGGATAGATCCTTGAAAAGAGGGCTTGAATTTGAATTAAAGGGGCCAATTAAACTCAATTAACCACCATTAATTAATGAAACCCTAGATGAGTGTGAAAGTGTGTTACAACATTTTACAACACCTAAATAAGGTATAAATTAAGTACGTTTCATTAAAAGGCAGCCCAAGATTAATGTGAATGTGTGTAACACATTACAACATTAAACATAGGCATTGTTAAGTTAATTTTGTATCAATTAATCCAAAATTAAGTTTGAAAAAAGGATAGTTTTCTCTATACTACACCTATAAAGCCAAAAAAAGCTAAAAATATACACAATCACCCCTAACACTTAAAAATTTCTAGAATTTAAGATTTTTAGGCATGTGACAAGTATAATGAAAGATAAAACACCACAACAAGAACATTGTTTAATAATGGAGTATGTTGAAGGAATTCTTAGATTGGTTATAGATAGTTGCAAAAACATGGTTCTATTAAGAGAGGAAACAATTGACTTAGATAAATTTGTGCTTACTAATATAGGCCCCAACATCACCTAGAAAGGGGCAAGACAAAGATATGACATAACAACTATAGGGATATATATTTGATCAAATATCAATGTGGGACTCTATAGGCAAAAAGTTCAAACTTAAAAAGAATTAGAAGCACACTAGAGTCTTTTCAGTAAGAATGACATGCAGGGTAAAGGCTCAAAAGGACACACATTATCAAAGGGTTCCCTAATTTTATCTAAAATTAGAGATGGTGTTGCAAGCCATAAATAAGTGGAAACTTTAGTAGAGAATGTTTGTAAACATTTTAGGATAAAACACCAACATACTTGAACCCATATATTAAGGTTTATCATAATTGAAGAATTTCAAAATAGCTTCATACAAGAAATTAATTTCATGAACTAACAAGGCCTTTGAGTAATCCATGGAAAAATGTGTATGCAAGTGAGTACATTTCCTTCTCATGAAATCAACTAAACTAATAATTAGAAGTAGGAATTCCAATAATCTTAGAGATACATTTCACTGTAATGTGACACTTAACACATACTTGAAGGTTCTTAACAAGTCTAATAGTTGTTCTAGCAGGCTTTTCTTAAGAAGTAAAAGCAATTGAAAACTTCTCACTATGATGGCAAAGAAATAATTTCTCCCCTCCCTTTCTACAACTCTTAAGTGTCTTGGATCTCAAGAATACCTTGCTAACTTCATCTCCCAAGCCAAATTCTCCAACTTTGCATAGATTTACTATAACCTCCTACACAAGAAGTACATACCATTTTATGGCCTTCAATCCAACTACATCCAGCGAGATTTTTAATTCCTTATCTTTCATCAATCCCCTTACCATTTGCTCACACAACTTGTCCACTTGTGCACATATTTTTGAGAGAACATTCATCACATTTTTTTGAGATTCAAATAAAAAAATAGAGTTGATGTAAATACTCCTAAACCTATATTCATATGGGATCTGCACACAACAAAAAAATAGATCCACACATCCACCCCAGATTTAACTGCCATCTTGATGATAAAGTTAAGGGTGTCCTCAAGATAGCCAGCATGAACAAGCAGGTCAAACACACATAATGATCAATTGTAGGTGTACTGCAGTAATGGTTACCCATGTGATTGAAGTATGTACAACTCACATTCACTAAACCTCCATGGGTGCATGCACATATAACACACTCAGAAAATGTTCCAAAATGCTCCATTAATTCAAATATTTTGAAAATATCCTTATAAAATCCATTTTTTCTGCATATCCCACAAACATTGCATTCCCTCAAACTACATTTCTTTGAGGCGTGCAATGTTTCCAAACATTTTACGTCCCTTGTTTATGCTTGCTTCCACATTTATTCCCAATGATAATATCTGACCAAAATCCCCCTTCCATTAAGCTTTATACATCTGATAGAATAATCCCTGTCTTTATACTTTGATTGATTGAATACCTTGCTTTAAAGCTCCCATTTTGGCAAGGGCAGGGAGGATGCTAGCAAAGGTTGCGACATCTAGCTTTACACCTGCCAATTGCATTTGCTTGAAAGTTTCTGAAGCCTTTTCAAAAAGTCCATTTTGCATATATGCTGCAATCATGGCATTTCATGAGACAACTTTTATTTGGGGTATTTTGTCAAACAACTCACTGCCTTGTCTATGCTTCCAAATTTTGCATACATGTCTACCAGGGCAATTGCAACTACAACATCTGACAAAATTCCTTTCCTTTATCCTCTGGTGGATGTCCGTTCCCTGTTCCAAAGCTCCCTTTTTGGCAAAAGCAGGGAGGATGATGTCCAGGATTGTTGAGTACGGGTTAACACTTGCCAATGATATTCGACTTATAGTTTCTAAATCCTTTTCAACAAATGTGTTTTGTCCATAAACTGCAATTTTATAATTCAACGAGACCACTTTTATTTGAGGCATCTTGTCAAACAGTTCAAGCCCCTTGTCCATGCTTCCACATTTTGCAAACATGTCTACCAAAGTATTTCCAGCAGTGATGATGGACGTCCATACCCTGTTACAAAAACTTAAACTTTGTTTGAGATAGCAAGGACGACAACGGTGATGAGAATCAGCAAACAGGATGGATCAAGGGGGCCCACACCAGCCACCTAAGTGGGTCAACGGTTAGAATGTGTCAGTTAAGCCAGCACTCAACAAGTAGTTTAATGAAATTAATATTGAATTTGATCATAATCCCTAATATTCTATGTCCCTATTGGACTCCTTAGAACAATGGACTTTCCCTTGTATTATGACATAAACACCCAAAGGCTTGAGTGTCCCTGTACTCTTCTCTAAACATCTATATACAACATTGTCCTCTCCAAATAACTTTTTCCCAAATTCGTGTCTGATCTGATGAAAAACATCTTACTTTACATTGGCAAATTTTTTGGGGGAGAGTAGTTTTCTAAATTGAATCTATACCGAGTTTTCACTTTTCAATATGAGCTATAATTTGATTCATTTGCCACCAAGAAATCGTTTGACAAAAAAAAATTCAAGCTGTTCAAGCATGTCCAAATTAAAAGAACCGCTAACAGTTGTTACAACATGGCGGTCGGGCTAGAACGTGGTGGTCAATTTCAATAAAAAGGAACACCGTTTACGTTTACATCAAGTTGAATCTCATGCAAACTTAACAATCTTCTTAAGAAGCAATATAAAAGACATTTATTCATAAAAATCTACGTACCGCCCATTGTTTTAAATTACTGATATCTCGATTAAATCTCCAAAGAAAGAAGGGAATCTATCGAACGTTTGGCCCGATCGCTAATGCTATACAAAATAGCGTAGAAATTGAGCATTGCATATTGAGCAGTCCAAATGGACGGCGAAGGCCTTTCCGATTCCACTCTAATTTCACTTATAAATTGGATGTTCTATCCCTGCTTACCTACACATCATTTTTCTTCACAACATAAAAGAAAATGGCGATGAAATTGTTTTGCGTAGTGTTTATAATAGCATTGGCAGTGGGCATGTCAGGTGTAGCAGAAGCAGACTATCTGTGCAATTATTTAAATTGCAGGAGTGATGGAGAATGTAGCGAATACGACTACCCTGGTGAACCAAAAGCAGCTAGTTGCTGCGAAATCGGAAAATGTGGTGCGGGAGTCGGATATTGCGCGATTGTCTGTGCACATATTTAAATTGTAGGAGTGATGGTGAATGTGAATACGACTATCATATATCGTACATCTCATGTTGATCCTACCACAGAGAAACACTTAATTCTCTTACGGACCTTTCGCAAATAAATAATTTATTACTTTTGTTTGGACGTATCAAAAGTTTATTATGATTTAGTTATGTTTTATATGGTAATGGTGAAATTTATACATTTATGTTATTTTTATTATTTAATTTTGTATTTATTTATAGAAGGCTCTCTTCAATATATATAGATCAACACTGTAATTTTTTTATAAAATTAGGTCTTTTGTTCTATATTGTCTATTTATTTTATTAGACATCTTTCTTACATTAACTATTTATATTCTTTCTTATCTTCACATATTCTTATACATTTGTCAAATCTATGTATTTATTGCTCCCATGCTTGCACTTGTTCTTCTACACATGTTATCCACTATCATTTACTCCCTTTTCTATATCGAGATTAGTTCACAGCCATGGAGTCATCCTTCTAATTATGAACTTGTCTCACTCAAAGCCAAATTTTAAATTCAAAATTTAACCAACTTCCCACTTTTACCATTCCCACCTAGAGCTAACTAAATACAACTTTACATGATAGATATTATGTCTTTATATTTAAAATTTTAGTTAGTAACCTTTTTGGTATTTTAAATAAATTAAGATACATACATACATACATACTTTTAGTGATGTCTTTAGATTAGTAAAATATATATGTATAGCTTTTATTTTTAATTTTTGATTCATTTATCTAAATTTGATAACAACAATATGTGTTTGGCTTATCCTTTATTCTATACACATTCAAAAATTATATTTTCAAACATCCATATTGTTAGAGTAAAATAATTATTAATTAGTTATTTATTACTCATTATGTATTAAGCCACCTTATGTGGCGATGTGTCACTTGAAGAGGGAGTTGAACTCTTCAATGTTGTGTGACATTCCTCATTTGCCACTTGGTGCAACTTTGTTGCCACCTTGAGTTGAGCACTCCTACAATGACTCAAACTCATATTCCTATATGTTCTTTATCCTCTTTGAAGATTTTGACACATGTTATCCACTACCATTTAATCCATTTTCTATATCGAGATTAGTTCACAATCATGAAGTCATCCTTTTAATTATGAACTCATCTCACTCAAAGTCAAATTTTTAATTCAAAATTTAACCAACTTCCCACTTTTACAATTCCCATCTAGAGCCAACTAAATATAACCTTACATGATAGATATTATGTCCTTGTATTTAAATTTTTAATTAGTAACCTTTTTGGTATTTTAAATAAATTAAAATATATATGTATGTATGTATGTTTGTGTGTGCATGTGTGTCTATTTGTGTGTGTGTGTACACACGTAGACACAAACAAACAAACACACACACATACATACCTTTAGTGATGTCTTTAGATTAGTAAATACACATGGATAGTTTTTTATTCTTAATTTTTTATCCATTTATCTAAATTTTAAAAGTCAATATGTTATTGTCTTACCCTTTATTCTATAAACATTCAAAAATTATATTTTCAAGCATATTTGTGGATGTTATATGACATGCATGCTTAGCGATGAAATGTGTGTGTTGTATCCAATATAAAATATCATAGGAAAATGTTTAATTGCATATGTGTGTATGAATGTATGTATATATAAAACTAATTTTTAGAATTTTTTCTTACCTATATGTCCACTAATTGATTTTAATAAATAATTAACACAAGAAATATTTTGGGTGCACACTTGACACTATATTATTATTTAGTGAAAAAATAAATAACAATATATGTTCATTTAGCATTTGAACTTCTTAATCTTAACCATTTTCAAATTCTTTGGTAGTCTCACTACTAAATTTAGAGTACTATAGTCCTTGTTCTTTTCATATTTTAAAAATTAGATTGTAGATATTTTATATTACTTGTTAAACTTTAGTTTTAGGTGATTATAATAAAAATAAGTTGCCATATTTGAACATGATTTCTTCATTGATTTCTATGTTGATATAATATACCACTTAGTTCACAAGGTAGGATTCCTATAGGGGAAAATGGTATTATTTTGTTCGATGAGAGTCACACCAATTAGCTTTCTCACTTCATGAGGAAGAAGTGCCTAATGGTTGACTATGGTGTTGAAGTGAGGAGTTTGACATGGATTTTTGTTGTGTTTTTTGGAAAATATTTTAAGAGGCATGATTTTCATAGTTCTAATTTAACCAAGTGCATCACTAGCTTGAATTTAAATAAACTAGTTTTGATATAAGAACACAAATTTCTAAGCCTATGATTTCTTAGTTTAATTGAATATTTGAAGGTATTTTGTACTCTCTTGCATAGGGTAACTCTGTGTCATTCTTCCTATAATTTTCTTCTTGGATTTAATGCAATATTATAGTTTGTTCTTGGAATCGTGTAGTATTAAATATTAATTTATTTATTTGTACAATCTCATTCAAGATGGCCCTTACCCAACCTCTAATTCTAGGATACATTCAAACTTGATATTGAAGGAGAGGGAAAAGGATGTCTGATTTACTTGTTGTATTTATATATCATTTTGTTGAGTTTCTCTCATAATTTTAATTGTTGATCCTTGTTTAATATTGACTTGTTCATGTAAGGCCAACTTATTATCTCCCCATGATACATGTAGTGATATTGCAGTATGTGATAACATTTTACCTCATGGCATAGAGTTCGTATGATTTATGGTATAATTAGTTGTTAATTATAGATTATTCTTCCATAGTGATAATGGATCTAGTAAGCATAGATTTCGTACATTTTCATGAGCATTTTTAAAGAGTTTTCAAAAAATTCCATTTTGTGCAAATATAAATCTTTTGGGTAGTGAAGGTGCTTGGTGAGTAAGATTATTCATGTGGATAGATTTATAGTGCTAATTTTTTGTGGTGAATTGAATAGTCTTGGTGATGCCATCATTAGACATGGTTATGTGAAGCTTATATTATTTTTTATTAGAATAAATTGAGGCTGAATTTAATTACATGAACATTAATTTATAGAGATTTAGATAATATTATGATAATGAGTAGAGGGACACACTCAAGCTAATCATAAGGTAAACACTTTTGATGCTTGATTATTGTGTTGAGATAATTCAATCTTCTAAATTTATCACTTCAGCTCTCTATTCTCAATGTATTAAATGTGTCCATTAAGTGTGCATCAATAATTTATTGATTTTATATTCATCCTATAATTAATGTTGAATCTAAGTAAATTATTTAAGTGGTATTTTAAATAAGAAAGGAGTTTAGCACTGACAACGTGCATTGATGAACAAGATGCCGAAGAGTCTATTTTCTGCAGGAAACAATAATGGCACAAGTATGGGCAGTAAGATCATAAATGCCATTAGTCATTGGGAGCTCCATTAAGAGGCATGGTGTTCATCAATGGAGGGGAACGCCAATTTCAAAATATTGATTGACCTGTGTCGATGGGGTAGGTGAAGAAAAGGTATGAACGCCATCAAGCGGAGAGAGGGGATTTTTCTGAGGATAGACACCTCTAAATAAAAACAGAGGACCGTGCAGACCTACGATGGAGGAAAAGGGCATAGAAAAGTAACCAACGGTTGTCAAGCTATTTTGGAAAATGCCCTACACTTCAAGAGATCAGATGCTTTCAAGGGCTGATGACAAGAAAGAGGCGATATAGTATTAAGGTCTCATGGAGTAGGGTGTGATAGGAAGGTATTTTGGAGAATGGGCATGGCGTTTGAGAGTACCAGCGAGTAGTCATGACCTCATAACTAGAAGATGCATGTGAAAGTGGAGGAGAGGAATGCTAAGCGAGTTGCAGAGTGGGAAATCGTGGGGCCAATGAGATAAGTAATTTCCCTAACCTTTGCATATAATTGAACCAGAAATAAGTATGATAATATATCCCTCTTTGTGCTAATTGGTATGCATGCTTGATGAACAACATAATAGCGTAGAAGCCAAAACTCATAGTTGGTTCCTCTCATTTTTGGGAGTATGCCAGTAAGCGTTTACTGAAAGGGTTGGAGGCTTGTTGTTGCATACCTTGAAAGCAGGGTGACCGCATCACGAAGATACCCATGTCTTCGATATGCAGCAATTTCATATATCCATAGGGTGCTGTCTTGTTTTGTTTCACGTGGTAGAACACCTTACGGGCTTCATCAAACTTCTGCACTTGGGATACATGTGAATAAGCTTTTTATGAAAAGTTGATATGTAACAAAGCAAATCGTTGGTTAATAATGGTTAATCAATTAAATAGATAGGTAAATGACATTAATTAATTAACATGTAATTAATGAATCGATAAGGTAAATTAATAGGATGAAGTTGATAAATAGATTTCATGTAAAGATGATAAAGATAACAGAATTACTGATTGGCAAATGACAATGGAATTGTTCGATTGGAATGGCGAAGTCAGTTGACAACATGAGATTAGGGTGATTAAAATGGGATGATTATGATAGTTAATGTGGAAAAATCTAGGTGTCTACACCCAACAATCCTAGGATTAGATTATTTGAGGGATTTTGTCGAACAATTCACTTGTCTTCTCTATGCTTGCATATTTTGTTGAGATGTGAAGCCCAACAGTCACATGACTGTTGCTATTCTCCTGTCTTTTCGTATCCGAAGAGCTTTGTATAAATATATGAGTACAGACCATGTATTTTATAACTAATAATATAATCGTTCTTTGTTTCCCTGGTGAATGTAGCCATTTATGGTGAACCACGTAATTCGTGTGTTGTCTTGTCTTTGTGTGTGTTTTACTTCTGTTTTGTTTATTTTATCTGCTTGTTTATATTTACAATTGGTATCAGAGCAAGGTTATGAAGTTGAGCACATATGGACGTAGCAGCTTTGGATGATTGGGCCCGAGTTCTCATGTCTTGGTCTTGTGGCTCTGGAGAATTTTATAATGAAATTGTTCATCCTACTGAAAACTCGCCATTTGATTTCGGGGCTACTCGAATGAAGTTTCTAGATGAATTAGATGCTGAAACTGAATTTGTTATGGAGTATTTCATAGACATGTTGGAATCTGGTGGTGATCGCAGAAAATGAATTGTTGGGGCTCCCGAGTACTGGTTTGAGGATAGGGCGCCTGAGGTAGATCTTTGGGCGACACGGAAGAAAAAAGTGTCATTTGCAGAGACTGTTGATATTTTATATTATGAGGAGTATGACAATTTGAAGAAGTGCAATAAACGTAGAAGAAAGCAGCGATCCAAAAGAAGAAAGAAAGCAAGAGAGCAAGATGGGGCAAAGGAACCAGACAAAAGAAGGTCTGAAAGTGCTTTGCGGATTGTTTTGGAGGAGAGTGAATCCCCATGTGATGGGGAAGTATCATGGGCTCCAAAAGAAAATCCCATGCCCAAGCTCGTTGCGGATCTGGCATCGGAAGCTGAAAATGGCTTTGCAACGCTTGAGCTGGTCAAGCCTGTTGGGGTAGAGGAGGCCCTGCTTGAGAGGGAAGATGAACCCGAGGACCTGCTTATAGACAACGTCATTGGTAAATTTCTTAATCTTTTGGAATCCGATCAAAATTTGGCTGCAAGACAAGAAATTCCAGAAATTTCTAGGCAACTTATATATGGATATGCCGACAATAAGGACTCTTCTAGTGTTGAAGACAAAGAAGAAGTGAAGATCATGACCTTCGTAACAACCGTTGTAGAGGAGGCATCCATTTGGGAGGAAACAACTGTTGCTATTACATGTGGATTTTTACCAATGGAAATAGATGAAGCTCCTGCCTGTTTGACTACTAGGTACAATGGAAAAGAACCCATCACAAATGATTGTGCGAAGGTTGCAAAAGATAGTGCTGAGCTTGATGATGTTGGCCTTGCCAAGGCTTTGGACGAGACTGCGCTATTTGAGCATAATGATGCCCAAGATGGTTAAGCTGTGGACATGGAGACTGTTGTCGCAGGGGAGGAGAAATCCCAGGCAGCTTTGCACTACAAGGAACGGCTCCACGAGGCCTTAGTGGAGGAAATCTATTTGACGGACCCTATGATGGCAACGGAGTGGGAGTCTGTGAACGAGGGACACCCAGATAAGCTCTGCAATCAAATTTATGATGAAGTCTTGGATGCGTGCCTCGAGCAAGCTCTTGAAAGCAAAGGCGGTAGCCAAAATTTGAAAGGAAAAGAATGTTGTGCTATAGGCAATAGAGATCTTGTTAATGCCGAGGGCGGTTTATCTCTCCAGTCCGAGAGGAGGAGAAGATTTGAAATGGGGTCGCTCGGCTACACTTTCTTCAACGATGAGCCTGCTCCATCGACTGGTTACCCTTTTGTTTCTGATAATTTGAATGCACAGAATGGAGTGTTTGGGAGTGGATTCGGGTGCGGCGACAGAGGTTTTTCTTCCATCATTCAGCGAGCAGTTCATTCTGCAGCCGCCCGATCATACTATATTTCCTCGCAAGTTATATCAAAAGAAGAATCCATGTGGAATAAAAGAGTTCGAAGTTTCGGGACTACTGCAAATGCTTTAGAAGAATTTATAAAACCACCAGTTGAATTGAAGTATACACAACATCTAATCAATGGCCCATTCTGTCGTGATGCCCATGCGGTGTTGGGGCAAATGAATCGACATGGTATTAATACGAATTTAGAAGTTGCAGGTGGAAATCAATCTCCTGTTGCTAGGCTTCCGTCCATGGTTGTGGAGGAGGAAGATCGGTAGGGCAACAATGGCGACAAGGGCAGGAAGATGCGGCTGTTCATAGTGCACGACACACCCTCTCACCCTAGGTGCGCCATTATGGCCGTGGAGTTGCTCTCGGCGAACCGGGCCATCCTGGCCGTGGAGAGCATGCTGAAGTGCATTGGCAACGATGATTTTATGACCATCAAGTTAGACGATTTCCATGACTTCGGAACTCCTGTGTTGGAGGATTTCCGAAACATTGAACGGTATGTTATGGACGCTGTGCAGGACGAAGAGGGAGGTCTTTGGCGGCTGACAGAGGGCTCTTGGACTAACACTATGCGAAATTGGTCCCCTGATGTTGATTGGATTGTTTTTTCCTCTGATCGCGAGCACCCTGGAAGTGGTAGCTTCGCTAGGATAGATGGTTCTAGACTTGAACGCCTTACTCATAATGGTTATGAAGATAGATTAGATGTAATAGGTTATGCTGAGGTTGGTGGTGTACCGAATCAACTGGTTCAGATCTGTGAATTATTTTTTTGTATCAATGGACTTGACATTATGTCAAAGTTGGCTAGAGAAAGCCAAAGAAATCTGAGAGAGAACAATGGGCAAGTTTGTGCCTAAAAAATTAGTAAGAGGAGATATTGTTAACTCTGATTTGATATGGAGAAGGTTAATCCGCTGTGTTTGTGAACAATATTTGGCGAGGTTAAAAACTTCAAGCTTGACTGTGATGTGACGATAAGATTGGAAATGCAGGGATGACACAATGCATGGCTGTGCCGGTTGGACTTCATGGGGGAGATTGTTGAGATGTGAAGCCCA
>CM021108.1:267126813-267157643 GCA_007115665.2 Sequoiadendron giganteum
GTAAAGCATAATTTATATTGGTGGAAACCTGAGAATCTTCTCTAAAAACCTTTTTTATTTTGTCAATTTTGGGTAAAAAATTCGTCAGCCACATGGATCATCATATGGCTTACATATCGCCACTTTATGGCCCATCATGATCCTGCACATACCCTTATACTATGTGGAAGAGTCCAACATGATATTGCATGCTATCATATTTATATGGTCAGGGACCACCAGTTATTGCATGATATTATACTTATGTGGTTACAGAACCACCATTCCATTCCTCCCATGAGATGGCTTATCAAAGTCACACGGTACTCATAATATGAAATTTTCTCATTCAAATATGAATTATTGCTAATTTCTTAATTGTTGTTTATTTTATTTTATGCCAACAGTATGAAATGTTACATTTTGTCATGGTTCAATTTGCTTCAAGGACTTGTTTAATTTCTTTTTTGAATTAAAATTAGAATGTTGCAATGTAGCTACAATTGATCTTTATTTTGTTTCTCTCTTGAATTTATAATTTCCTCTTTGGGAGATTTATTGAAACTTTGGTTTATGATTTTATGATTACTTAGTTTGAGGCTTTCTTAATGTTTTTGAACTGCTGGAAAGTGTGGTGTAATGTGACATTTATAAAACTATCATATCCTGGGCGGTTCCCTAGCAAATTGTATAGGGGAGTAGATGCACTGGGGAATTATGAATTATTTGAAAGAGGTTGCAAATGGGACTGGTATGGGATAGTCATTGATCCATTCTTCCCCTAATTTTATGATTATTCTTGTTGTACCTTCCTTTTGGAGGCTAACCCCCTTAAACAAACAAGGGGAAGGTACTAGAAAATGTATGGAAGGATCCTTAGAGAAGGGCTTGGAGACCATCTTTCCTAATGGCTATGGTATCCAAGAATATCCATCCTTGTAAACCTCATTGTGTGAGCCTTGTGTTGTGCATGATGTTTGCATATTGTGATGTATGTTTAAAATTGTAAGTAAATGTGATGTGGCATACATGTGAACTATGTGAGAAAGATAGTAATAATTAATGCAAAGTTAATATTTCTTGAGACATGGTATGAGTGTCATGATTATAAAGTAAAATGTTCTCTTAAGAACATATTTGGACAAAATGTGAAGCTCAAAATTCCTAAAACATGATTGGAAATTTGAGAAAAAACATTTTCTAATAGCATGAGTGTTTTTTATGGTTAAAATAAAGGGATTTTGGGGTGTATCAAAAGATGCCTAATTGTCGATATATTGTCATAAATCAATTGAAGTTGTTTACATGGGTAATAACTTATAGGTACATGGACGTTTGTTATTTTTTTTATATATTTAGAGTATACAACGTAAATGTTTGAATGTTAAATTCATGAAGGGATGTATCCAATGTTTGCTCCTAGTTTAATGTTTTGATTCCTACATGATCAACAAAGTAAAATAATTAGTATGGCTAATCAGATTCTTGTGTGTTTCTATAATGATGTTAAGTTTCTAATCTCGAAAGACTTCGAGGAGGAAGTCTATACAAAGGGGGAGGATGTAAGGCCAACTTATTATCTCCACATGATACATGTAGTGATATTCTAGTATGTGATAAAATTGTACCTCATGGCATAGATTTCATATGATTTATGCTATAATTAGTTGTTAATGATATATTATTTACTTGCATGGTGGTGATGGATCTAGTAAGCATATATTTCATACATTTTCATGAACGTTCCTAAAGAGTTTTCAAGAAAGTTCATTTTGTGCAAATATAAACCTTTTGGGTAGTGAAGGTGCTTGGTGAGTAGGGTTATTCATGTGGGTAGATTTATAGTGCTAATTTCCTATGGTGAATTGAATATTCTTGGTGATGCCATCATTAGACATAGTTATGTGAAGCTTATATTATTTTTATTAGTATAAATTGAGGTTGAATTTAATTAGATGAACACCAATTTATTAAGATTTAGAATATTTACCATTATCATGACTTGTGAGTAGAGGGATACTCTGAAACTAATCATAAGGTAAACCCTTTTGATACTTGATTATTGTGTTGAGATATTTCAATCTTCTAAATTTATCACTTTACCTCTCTATTCTCAATATATTAAATGTGTGCATTAAGTGTGCATCAATAATTTATTGATTTTATATTCATCCTATAATTAGTGTTGAATCTAAGTAAACTATTTAAGTGCTAGTTTAAATAAGAAAGGAGTTTAGCACTGACAAGGTGCATTGATGAAGAGATGGTAGAGATTCTATTTTCTGCAGGAAACAATAATGACACAAGTATGAGCAGTAAGATTATTAAAATGGTCATTGGTAAGAGGCATGGTGTTCGTCAATGGAGGGGAACGCCAATTTCGAAATATTGAATATTGATTGACCCGCACGTAGATAGGGCAAGTGAAGAAAAGGTATGGACGCCATCAAGCAGAGAGAAGGGACTTTTCTGAAGATGGACACCTCTGAATACCAAAAGAGGACCGTGCAGACCTACGATGGAGTAAAAGGGCATAGAAAAGTAACCAACGGTTGTAAAGATGTTTTGAAAAATGCCCCTACACTTCAAGAGATTAGGTACTTTCAAGGGCTGATGACAAGAAAGAGGCGATATAGTATTAAGGTGTCATGGAGTAGGGTGTGATAGGAAGGTATTTTGGAGATTTGGCATGGCGTTTGAGAGTACTAGTGAGTAGTCATGACCTCATAACTAGAAGATGTGTGGGAAAGTGCAGGAGAGGAATGCTAAGCGAGTTTCAGAGTGGGAAATTGTGAGGCCAATGGGATAAGTAATTTATCTAACCTATGCATATAATTAAACCAGAAATAAGTATGATAACAAATCCCTCTTTGTGCTAATTGGTATGCATGCTTAATGAACAACATAACATCATAGAAGCAAGACCTCATAGTTGGTTGCTCTCATTTGTGGGAGTATGCCAATAAGCGTATACTGAATGGGTTGGAGGCTTGTTGTTGCATACCTTGAAAGCAAGGTGACTGCATCATGAAAATACCCATGTCTTCTTTATGCAACAATTTCATATTCCGTAGGATACTATCTTGTTTTGTTTCACATGGTAGAACACCTTACGCGCTTCATCAAACTTTTGCACTTGGCATACATGTGAATAAGCTTTTTAAATAAAAGTTGATCTGTAACAAAGCAAGTCGTTGGTTAATAATGATTAATCAATTAAATAGATATGGGGTGATTCAAGGTAAATGACATTAATTCATTAACATTATGTAATTAATGAATCGATAAGGTAAATTAACAAGATGAAGTTGATAAATAGATTTCATGTTAAGATGATAAAGACAGCAAAATTACTGATTGGCAAATGACAATCGAATTGTTTGATTGGAATGGTGAAGTTACTTGATAACATGAGATTAGGGTGATTAAAATGGGATGATTATGATAGTTAGTGTGGAAAAATCTAGGTTTCTACACCCACCAATCCTAGGGTTATTTGAGGGATTTTGTCAAACAATTCATTTGTCTTGTCTATGCTTGCATATTTTGCATGTATCTATGAGGGGAGTATAAATTACATCTAAAAAAAATTCCTCTATCATTCATGCTTTGATAGATGTCAATAACCTATTCCAAACCTCTTTATTTAGCACAGGAAGGGAGGATGCTAGCTAGGGTTGTGGACTTGGGTTTTACACTTGCCAATTGCATTTTCTTGAAAGATTCAAAAGTGTCTTGAAAAAATCTATTTTCTGCTCATCCTGCTATCATGCTATTCCATGAGATTACATTTCTTTGAGAGATTCCATTAAACAATTTTCATGCCTTGTCTATGTTCCACATTTGCATACTTGTCTAGTTGGGCAAAGATCTTCCCAACTTTTTTTTATGCTTTGATGGATACCCATACCATGCTCCAAAAGCTCTCATTCTGGTGCAAGCAAATGGGATGCTAAAAAAGGTTGTTGAATTTAACTTTATACTTTCCTTTTTCATTTGCTTGAAAGTTTCTAAGCCTTTTCAACAAATACATTTTGTGTATATGTTGCAATCACGACAATTCCCTGAGACCACATTTATTTGGGGCATTTTTTCAAGTGGTTCACATGCCTTGTATATGTTGTTGCATATAACAATCTATCAACAATTTACGTGCCTGGTCTATGCTTCTGCATTTGCATATGTATATACCACAAAAATTGCAACGACATCATTTGACAAAATTCCCAATTTGTAATGCTTGATGGATGTCCTTTCATTGTTACTAGATATCTGGCATGGTTCAAATTATTATGTTGCAAGCCTATTTTACAAATTGTTTCATTTAGCATCACCAGTAATCTCCAAAGTACATTGCCCCTTGCCTATTTAAAATTGTACTAAAATTGCTTGAAGCTGTTTAAAATGATGGAAAAGATTTACATCTCTTAAATGTTAGAGATAAATTTGGTTGCAGTTGTAATGTAGAAAAATGTATCCTTGGACATTTTCACGCTCATTTGGGCCTTTCTTGTGGATTTTGGCCTAGTTTTTCCTAGATTTAATGTTGTAATGTGGCCAACACATTCACATTAGGTCTTGGACCCTTGAAAATAAATAAAAACTTTATGATGCCTTGTAAAAGTGTTGTGAAGTGTTGTGACACACTTTCACACTTTTCTAGGACCTTTCTAACGCATTTCAATTAAATAACCTATTTTTATCACTTTCCAAGCCTTATTTCAAAGTGTTGTGAGTTGTAACAAACTCTCACATTTTTCTAGGCTTGCTATCAATAATTTGACCCTTTCTTATGTTTAAATGACCCCATTATGCACTTGCATGCCTTAATTAAGTGTGCTTCAAAGAATAATCCTATTAAACATCATTAAATGCACTTTAATTTCTGACACCTAGTAAAATTGCCCTGGTGGGACCAATCGCCACTTGGGGTGACTTAGTCCCATTTGCCTTAAAAATCAAAATTATTTTATAATTCTAACAAGATATTATTCTCTAGACCTTGAGGTCAGCCTATGATGAGGTATTTTGGGAATTAGGGCATAATTGTGTATAAATAAAGGGTTTTGCCTCTCATTTCACACCCATTCATTCAATCAATCAATCTTCTCAATCATTCATCCTTCATTCATCTCAAGCAAGCTAGGGTTTTGGCATTCTAAGTCATAAATAAGCATTCAAGGGAAGATTCTCCATCCATTGTTGCAGAAATTCAAGATCTATCATCATGGAAAGTTTCTAATTCCTTTATTGCATGCTCATGTTTCACATTGTTTCTTCATTTGGTTTAATTACCTAAAAGGGGTTTGACCAAGGCAAACCCCCATGCCCTAACATTCAACATTTCTCTTTTCTTTCTTTATGTGATTGCAGATCATTTGAATACTTTGAAGGCTTGAAGATGATTGAAGAATAGGTTGTCAAGTTGTTGAAGTCATCTCCTTATTGGAAAGATCAAAAAATCCACAAAAAGTCACTTACAGTGTCAAATATCAGGGTTTCAGATCCAAATACTTGAACGAACAAAAAGTGTAGATCGAGAGCTTCAGATTCCACTTTCATATTTTCAAAGAAGTCAAAGTCAACTAAGTTGCCATTAGTGGTGAATTAGTCCCACTACACATTTTTTTCAGAGATTTATGTAGATTCAGATACCCATTTGGTTGAAACGAGTTTCTGAATAGTTTTTCAGATTTGGGACTAAGTAGCCTAAAATGGTGTAAGTGTCCCAATAGGTCAAAATTCCAGAAACAACAACATTTCCAGCCTTTATTCCGGTCCTCAACACATTTCTAGGCACGCATCTTCAATTCTATAGTTTTATGTTTTGTTCCATAGTCATTTCTAGGCCATTTAGTTATGTTTGCATATCACATTGTGTTTTCAAACATTTTATGTTCCAAGTTTACACTTGGTGGTGAACCCCTCCTATCTATTCTCATCCCCAAGAACTCTCCCTTTGATAGATTTCAATCTCCTTTGCGTTGAAATCTCAAGGGTTTGTTCTTGAATGAAGCATAGATCGTTGTCCCTCTTCTTTTAGGTACAAAACCCTAGAGGTGGAAGAGGTGATAAAAATGTACAGTTCAACAGTGTGGCTATTAGAACATATTCAAAGGTTCTTAACAAATCTATTAGTTGTTCCAAGGGGTAGCTTAAATAAAGAAAATTCAATTTCCAACTTCTCACTATGGTGGCAGATAAATAATTCTCTTTTGTCTTCTTGCACAAGATTGAGTAAATTTATTAAATCTAGAAAATACCCTGTCGCCTTCATCTATCAAATCCAATTTCTCCAACTTTACATACTTGTCATAAATTATTGTTTGATTTTCAAGTAGTTAAAATTAGTACAATCTTCATGCTTGTCATAAATTAAATAAAAGAAAGTGTTTTGAATAAAATATCGATATATCTTATCATTAGAGTTTATGTTAGTAAGACTTAATGCTACTAGTCAATAATTAATCTAGTACTAGAAAATTCAATTGTAAACACAATTGATCTAGAAATACCAATCTTATTGTATTATGTTCTTTTATTTATCATTGAAAATTATAAAAATAATAGCACTCTTAATCATATTAACTATCTGAGTAGATGGATGGATTGAGGGAGGATATGAAAGCAGATCATATGTATCCTTTTTACAATCAAGTGTTAATTTATTTATATAATTTAGATTTGATTACATAATTTATATTTATTGAATTGATTATTACCCCTCCTAGAATGCACACAGCCATAATTGGTTAATTTATGAATTTAATTTTATTCACATTGGGCACACAGTGCATGAAACTTTGTTGCTATTGATATAGTGACTATGATATTCGTTGATGATGTAATCATATTAAATAAATTTAATATATAAGGTTTTGATTCCTTAAAGCAAGAAGTACTAATGAATTATGGATGCTTGTAGGTCCTTCTGGTAAAATGTTAGTTACCTAGTATGGTAGAAGTAGGTTGAGTTTAGTCGAATGGTTACTTTCTCAAATAATATTTGGAGGAGCAAACAAATAGATGGCCTTGGCTAAATCACCTACTCATTATTTGAATAATGGTGATAAGGGATTAGATTAATTGAGAGTAAATTTAATATTAGACCAATCTAGTATTTTCATTGTATAGTGAAAGGAACCTCCAAATCTTATTAATGTTATATTTTGACTTTTGCATTGTTTGGATTAACACCACAACTACCACATTTATCATCTATATAAGGTATGTTATGGTCATCTTCATCTTAGATAATAACCAGTTATTATCTTTTGTCAAGTGATCCTTGAGTAGTGTTATGTCTTCAATATGGGAATATACAAGATTAAAATATTAGCAAAATATATTACCATCATGTGATATCTAATCCAAGCTTTAGAATTTAGAGTAAGGGTATAATCTTATTTGATACTAGTATTAACATGATTAATTCAAAAGAAATGATAACTCTTTAAGTATTATTATATTGTAGTATTAAATGAAGTTATCTCGGTTGGATAAGATTGATGTTTGTTTATGGATTTTGATCGGGTTTAAAGTTGAAATATGCCTCGAGATGGACAAAAAGGGGCCTTATGGGCCCATAATAAGTGAACTAAAGGGAAATTAATGCAAGGGGTGCTAAAATAGGTCCAAATTAAGTATGAAATACAAAGGTATGCATTTTTCTACACTACATTTAGCGTCCACTTTAGTGCCCATATGACACTACATGCATATGCATGCTAAAATACTTCAATAAGTAACTTTATAAAAGGATACTCATATGGATTCATTAGGGAGAATGAAGCCCCCGCTGTAGTCACTTGTAAAAAAAAATTGTTAGGAACCGCATTCTACATCACAAATTCATTAGTAGCTCAAATATAATCCTCGTATCTAACTTTCCTAGAAAATTAAATTTGAGGGTAGACGTATGCCCCCCTTGATTTTGCTTGCTTGGCGAAGGTAGAATCAAGGTAGCAATCTAGCCACATCGAACTGCACAAGTCCATTATAGGGCATTTCCAAGTACCATTCCAACTAATAATAGACATTTGATGAGAATGGGAGTAGAAACATGATTCCAATGCAACAAACAACGTAAAAAACGGAGCTCGCTAGCTCAAAATATGTTAATTTGAATAAAGAACACTTATTTTATTTTTATAAAAATGTTATGTAAACATGCATGCATAAAGAGATAAAAATGAAGGTAATCCATATTCATTTCATCTTTTACCTTTTTGCAGAGTGAGCCTCCATGTCAAGTAGGCATCCATCCACCCGACCTTAGATTGAGATTCTATGGGAGGCAGTTGCACGATGCATGCTACAACACACTATGAGTGGATTTCGCCTTCTCTATACTTCAATTTAATCAATTCTTTTATTTTTTAATGAATTTTTTAAATGAATGGGGTAGGGAAGGTTTTTCTTTCATTTTTCTAGAATAGAAAGTGTCCCTCTTTGTCGCAAAGTGTTTCGTTGTGTCACAAAGTGTCCCAGTTAAGGAATAAAGTACCTAGAGTCTGTAATTAAGATATCCTAGAGAAACTTTAGGACATTTTTTGACCGTTAAAGAAAAAATTGAAGATTTTAAGAGGTTTTAAGAGAAATTTTCCTATTTTTCTTATGGCATACTGCAACCCCAGTTATGCCAACACCTGAAGAGGATGTATAGATTCTCTAAGAGACAAGTCTTTGTTGGGCCTACCTCTCGCTAGCCATGTGGTATCATGATGCCATGTTGATGGTGCTAGCAGAGAGGTGGGATGTAGACACCTGCACCTTCCATCTTTCGATAAGAGAGATGACAGTTTGAGGAGAGAAATGCATACATCGAGTGTCTATCTAGGGAAAGAGGGTGTTCTTAGCATAGGGTAGGAGTTTTAAGGATATGTGGGCCGACACCGAGTATTGCTTAGGAAAATCGATCCAGCGTAGGATCGTGAGACCGCACATAGAGCTTTCTTAGGTGCTACATGCACACTAACCACTAGTGAGACGCATCTTGATTTCTACAGTAGTGGTGGTACTAGTCCTCGATGGCCATGGAGCACATCTGGAGGTGGGCTAGTGCACATGATTAGAGACATGGAGAACTACCGTGTGGTATTCACCTAGGGTTGGAGCATATTAGCACACTTATACTATTATTTATGTCGATTTACCTTTGGAGAGATGCATAGAATGCTGCATTGTACCCTACTATAGAAATGGATCCTAAAGCATATCACCTGTACCTGGCTTGTAGGATTTTTGATTGCCACAGTGGCAGGATATCTGCAAGTTTTCATCTATCCCCTCAGATAGGCATGGCAGCATGGTGATAGTTTTTCTAGAGGGTGAGGTTTGACAAACTGAGCGAGGAGGACATTGTATGGAGGTGCTACATGATGGATTTGTTCTGGCTAGACATGATAGGATAACTAAGGTAGATGTAGAGAGACAATTTGTTACTAGATGTGATCATGTAGTGATACCTTTCTACTATGATCATGTCATGAGGTAGTTTGGATAGATACAAAGGTGACCATGGTTATGGGATTCATATAGACGGTCAGTACGAAGCGCTCGTAGACCTGGAGATCTTAAATGAATGACAATAAATGAATTTGTCTCAAGGGACAGAGAGGAGGAGGATATAGACATGCCCCTAGTCTCTGATGTAGATTATGTTGGAATGGCATAGGAGTATGACAAGTGGTGAGAGGTGATTCAGCCAAGAGCTATCTTTCCTATGGACTATCCTATGGGTTCCACAAGGCATTTACCAAATTTGGGGGAGGAGGATAGGGAGTCAGGAAGGAGGCTAGATCGAGTAGAGCTATTCCTGGATGAGGATGAGGATGAGTCAGAGGAGGACAATGATTACAAGGGGGAGGAGGATGAGGAGGATGACTAGGAGACGTAGGATGAGTAGAGCCAACCAATGAGCAAGGATAGTGACAAGGGTGAGGCTAGTTGTCCTAGACTCAAGTGGAGAGATACAGTTCCCACATGAGTTACAAGGTCATAGTCTACATGTGTTAGTGTCTGAGAGCACAAAGAGACCAGTAGGGCATTCGATATCCCTACAGATCATGCTATAGACCCAGGTGATGATATTTAATGTCATTATTTTTGTTTTTATGTCTATCATGCTCATATATATGTATATTATGATGATGGATACTAATTATTCTTGTGATATCTTGGAAGGCCTGTGATAGAATCTAATGACCTATTCCAACGTGTGTCTATAGTGATAGTGCCACCCCTTCTTAAAAATGAGGCTACGACCATAGAGTACATGCCCCCACCATTTGTAGTAGAGTGCATGGACCTATTCAAGCCTTATGTGAGGCTCAGGGGAGCATGTGTTTGTGTATCTAGGTCCCTGAGCACACTGAGGGTCAGTTATCAACACTCGCAGTGGATTTAGAGGAGGCTCAAGAAGTTCAAAGATATAACAAAGAGGACATCTTACAGTTAGAGGTCAAGTGACTTCAAAGAGAGGTTGTTAGGATATTGACTGATGGATACCACATAGAGTAAGATCAGGTGGAGGCACTGATATGTGAGGGTGAGCTATGTGGGTCACTATAGCCTATATATAAAAAGACCAGCATGAGAAAATCCAAGTCACACACCATCTCTCAACGGGAACAAGCACCACATCCTGAGGGATCTAGTAGCCATAGGCAATAGTGACATTGTATTATTGATTAGATGTATTAAAAATTTTGAGATATATATATGAACTTGCTTGGATATTATATTTATGTATTAGATGGAAATGTGATAGACTAAATAATCTCTATTAGACTATTCAATACATATCTCCATGATCTAACATGCCTTTGCTTTATTTCCTTTAATTTTATGATGTAGTATGTTGTGCCAAATTAAATTCTCTTATGATTTAATTATAGGAAATTAAATGAAAATAAGGATTTAACTTAACATAACATACACCAGACGGTCTGAATACCATGATACCCAAAGTAAGAATCCAAAACCATATTGGATCCGCCACTCCATAATTCAATAAATAAGGAGCTATGTGTCAAGAACAAAGAAAGTGCGAGAGACAATGGTATACCATCCATTTTCTCTAACAACACTCTTTAAAAATCATACTATTCAGAAAGGATAGGCATAATACTGACGCAAATGCCTAGAATTAATAGGTTTTTTAAGAGGTGTATCATCCATTTCAGATATTAGGTATGCTTCAAACCCACAACTCTCTTGAACTACATAAGGTCCTAAATAATTAGGGCTAAAATTTCCTTTGTCTACTGCATTAGCATTAACATTTTGTTGATTCTCATATAGCACTAAATCACCCTTGTTGAATGAATGAGGGATGACATGATCATTATAACGTCGTTGTGTTTTCTTATGATAAGCTTGAAGATGTTTGAGGGTGTTGATGCACCATTCATCAAGAATTTCAAGTTGGTGTAATCATTGTTCCCTATAAGTATTGTCATCAATTAGCCCTTGAAGAGCGATTCTTAAGGAAGGAATCTCTAACTCTAGGGGCATAATCGCCTCAACAACATAAACGAGGTTATAAGGTGTGTTTCCTGTTGAAGTTCTAATACTAGTATGATAAGCCCATAATACGTACCTTAATTATGTATATGCCAGTCTTTATTATGTTTGTTCACTTTTTTTCTCAGAATTTGTTCAAGTGTTTTGTTGGTTGATTTGGCTTGTCCATTAGATTATGGGTAGTAAGGTGTTGAGAATCGGTGTTGTATATTAAATGTTGGAAGGAAGTCCAAAGTGAGCAATAATGTGTTCCAATATGAAACAACATATTACATCAGTTGTTGTTGAATGCAAGGGGATAGCTTCTACCCATTTTGTGAAGTAATCTATTGCTATGATTATAAACGTATGTCTTGTGGATGAGGGTGGAGATATTTTTCAAATAATATCCAAACCCATACCAAGAATGGCCAAATAGGAACTTGTGCGCAAAGCTCGGAGGCAAGAGCATGAATTAATTTTTGATGCTCTTGACACTTATGACATTTCTTAACGTATTCAAAGCAATATCATTCCATGTTTTTCCAATAATATCCCATGCAAATTAGCTTTTGAACTAATGATCTGCCTCCAAAATGCCTCCCACAAGCACCTACATGGACTTGTTCAAGTGCTATAGGGATTTCGGATTGTTTAAGACACATAAGTGAAAGGCCATCAAAGGACCTCTTAAATAAGATGTTTTCCAGGATAATATATCTAGACACAAATTTTTGAAGACGAGAATGAGTGTTTTTATTTGTTGGCTCGGGAAAGGTAATATCTTTCAAATAATTGAGTATCGTATCATACCATTCACTCGAGTTTTTGATGGTTGTTGCTAGCACTTCATCAGTTTTATCTTCTATTGATGGTGTCATAATTGTATGCACAATGAAGGTGAATTATTTTGAACGATCTTGAGGAGATATAAGAGAAGCACCACATTCCATTTCATCCACGTGATGATTATCTTTTTGAGGGATGTTATCAATGGTGAAGGATTCAAACTTCTCTAAAAAATTCATTGTGAGATCCTTATATTTTGATAATTTTTCATGTTTCATTTGATATGTTCCATTTATTTGTTTTATGACTAATTGTGAATCACCAAATATCTTAATGTCTCTAGCACCCATAACTAGAGCGACAAGAAACCCAATGAGTAATGCCTCATACTCAACAGTGTTGTTTGTACATAGGCAATTTAATCCATATGATAAGGGAATAGGCTCTTTTGCGGGCAATTTTATTATAACCCCTGTGCTAGAGCCAGTTTTGCATTTAGATCCATCAAAATACAATTCCCATGTATCACCTTTGATTTTCAACACATTATCATCATGGAAAGAATCATTACCAAGTAACGCTAAAGGAGAAGGAGCATCAACTAACTAGTTGGTTAAGGCTTGACCCTTAATTGCTTTTTGTGAAACAAATTTAAGGTCAAACTCAATGAACAACATTACCCACTTAGCTAAGCATCTGGATAAATCTATTTTAGTGAAAAGGTGTTTTAAAGGGTCAAACTTCAGTGTTACTTATATTTCAACATTTAATAAGTAGTGTTGCAACTTACTAGTAGCAAATATAAGAGCCAAACATTGTTTTTTCTATTTTTGTGTATCGTTTATGATAATCGATCAATGTTTGACTAATGTAATAAACAAGATGTTCTTTACCCTTTTCATCTTGTTGACCCAACAATGCTGCAAGAGCATGGGTTGATGCAGATGTATAAAGGATGAAGGGTTTTTTTTGCATAGCAAGTTATAAAATAGGTGGAGTGACAAGATAATATTTCAAACTCTCAAAATCATGTTTACAATCTTCGTTCTAATGAAAATGTATGCCTTTCTTTAGAAGATGTATAAATGGTAATGTTCGATCTACTAAAGATGCTACAAATCATCCAATAACTTCAATTCTTCCTTGTAATGTACACAATTGAGAGATATTTCTAGGAGGTGGCATGTTAACTATAGCATCAATTTTCTTTGTGTCCACCTGAATGCCTCTATGAGATATGATAAAACCTAAAAGAAAATCCACTATCTACACCAAAGACAACCTTTTTTGGATTCAATCTCATGTTTTATTTTTGAATTGTCTCAAAGATCTTCCAAAGAAAATTTACATTGTCTTGTCTTGTTAAATATTTAGTGAGAATATCATCAACATAATCTTCCAAAATCTTATGTATGTAATCGTGAAATATCAGTGTCATAGCTCATTAATAAGTTGCATCCGTGTTCTTCAATCCAAAAGGCATCATAACCCAACAAAATTTTCCCCAAACAATTGCGAATGCTGTTTTGTATTGATCTTAAGGGTTGATGAAGATTTGATTGTATCCAGAAAATCCATCCATGAATGACAACAAAGCATGTCCCACAATCGATTCTATTATCATGTCAATATTAGGAAGGGGCAAGTAATCTTTTAAAGATGGTTTATTCAAATCATGAAAAATCCATACACATCCTAATACGATTGTCAGGTTTAGTGATTGCAATAATCTTTGAAATTGAAGGAGAATAATCTATAGGTCTTATGAAGCCAACTTCAAGGGGTTTTTCAATTTCATCCTTAAATAGCAAGGCTATTTTAGGGTTCATTTTTTGAATCTTCTATCTATTGGGCTTAGCATTTTCAGCAAGGGCTATTTTGTGTGTTACAATCTTAGGATTGATTCTCAACATATTGAAATAATTCCAATTAAAAAGTTCGGGAAAGTCATGAAGCAAAGTTTTAGTATCCTTGTTCTCCATCATCGAGGAATTTTCCTATCTTAATGATATTCTCTTTATCATTAATGTCCATTACTATATCCACGGTATCCTATAAAGGAAGAGCATCTGATCTTGGAAATTCAAGGTTATATTCTTCATTATTCATGTCTATCTCACTATTCTCTTTTCCTTCATCATTTTGTTTGGTATTTATCATAGAACATGTGACCTTTTCTTGTGAGGAGAAGTAGATGGTTTATCATAAAATCCTAGCATTTGTTTCAAGGCTTCATCATCTTCAAAGTATTCCCATGATGGTTCAGAATTCATATCGAGTAATTCATATCTTAGAAGGACATTATCCCAAACCATATTTTGTTTCTTGTGTGTTAGGTTCTACAGGAACACAAATTCCTTGCTCTCTCTTTCAACATCCTTTTCCACTATAACCCAATTGCTTCATCGTTTCATAACCTCTCCCATAAATTTTATCCCTTTCTCTTGGTTTTGGTGGTTATTGATAATCTATCTCATCAAATTTTTTTGTGTAACAAGTGTCTTCTTCAAGAGTAGATGAGGTAGATGCTTGTGAGTTTTCTCCCATGTTTTGAATTGACATAACCATTGATTTCTTTTGTTTTTCATCCTCTTTTCTTTTAATTATATATTCTCCCATAAATGAAGGTGTGAACTCCAAGGAACCCCAATCATCATCTGATAATTTTGATATTATTTCCATCTCTTGTGTTTCTTCTTTCGTAGTCTCTATTTTTGATGTTGGAATTAATTTGTTTAGAGGACTAGTGGCTCCTTTTTCAATTTGTAAACAACTTTCAGGCTCATGGTCCATTTCAATTCGGTATATATTGTTCTTATAGACACACTTCATGATACAGAGAAGACTCGAAGGAACCACATGCATATCATGAATCCATGGTCTTCCTAAAAGAAGATTGTATGAAATTTCATGAGGCATAACATGGATAGGTGTTTGTAAGGTTGTCTTTCCAACTGAAATAGGCAAAGTAATTACACTGAGTGGTTGCTTTCCTATATTTTCAAATCCTCGAATCGATAAGGAACTAGGTTTCTTTTTTGGTTTATCCACTCCCAACTTATCTAGAAGATTCACACTACATACATTCAGAGCTAATCCATTATCAACAAGGGTCCCTTTTATTCCTATGGTGTTTTATCTTTCTATTATCATGAATGCTTCATTTTTCTTTCTCATTTCCAAGGGAGAGAGCTCATGTTGGTAAAAGGTAATGTCTACAATAACTGTATTCATTCATTGTATTAGAGCTACCACATAGTTTGCATTTGTACTAGGGGAAACCACAACTTGTTGTAAGGATGTTTGAAGCATAGTGTGGTAACTAGGTGAGAATTGAATAAGATCCCATAAGGAAATCTTAGCAAGAGTATTCTTTAGTTGTTCAATAAGATCATACTCCTTTCCACTATGCGATGATAAATGAGGAGCACTAGGCTATGTAGGATTAGTTAATGGTAAAGAAATGGGATTAGGTAGAGGTTGTCTATTATTCCTTATGTTATATGTATGAGAAATGGTATTATAATTCTATTGTTGTGACATATTTTATTTAGGTGTGTCAAGGATAAGGATGGGTTTGTTTGAAGGTAGATAAAGGATAAGTTGAGGTTGAATTGTATTTATTTCTCTTTGTTTTAGTGTGTTTGAGCAAGCCTTAGTGGATGCACCTTGTGAGATGAAGTCCTTAAGGGGTTCATCTAACATATCAAAGTCATCACTACTAAAAGGCTTGGGTTTATTAATAGGTTGAGGTTGGGTGACATGTACTTCTCTTTATTTAGTTTTTTTGGCAAAAAAATTAGTGGATGAACCTTGCGAGGTGAAGTCCTCAAGGGCTTAATCCAACATATCAAGGTCATCACTACTAAAATTCTTGAAGGTTAAACTAAAAACTGGTTTTAACATGCCTAAGTAACCATACATCTATGCTTGTTTAGGTTTAATGTTTTTGGTTTCGTGTTTTGATTTTATTAATGTAAAATGAAGTCTACAACTAACAACATGAAATTGGTATGATCTATCTTTATCAAGAAATTGTAAACATGAACTATGAAAATGCATGAAACTGTAAAGTGGAAAACTGAAACAACAAGGTAACTACAACAAACAAAAGCACAAAAATTCACTGTTTAATCTTGAAAACTATAACCTCAAACTCGAAAGAGACTAAGATGCTAGGAAGGGCATCTTGGTCCTCCTAATGAAATTTAGAGATTCCATAGATTGGAACATACATCACAAAAGCTAGAGAGGATTCTAGATCAAAAACCCTGAGACGAACTAAGACGCTAGTAAGGGCATTTTAGTCCCAGTAAAGGTTTTTTCAGAAAAACAACAAGATCTGGGTTGATAATAGTGTTCCTAGGTTGCCTATCCAGGGACCTAATGTTTGGAAACATAGAACTGTGCAAATGGATGCAAAGAAAAGTAACTAATAACAAGTAATTGAATGCAAAGTTGAATGCAATTTTTTCAATTTTCAATGTAAAAACAATGTTTCTTAATGCAATTAGGATGGTTAGCAATGCACTTTTCAATTTTTCAATGAAATGATGAAAGAAAGTAAAAATGCCACTTATATGCAATTTCACTAATGCAAATGCAAGAAACCCTAGATGCAATTTTACTAAGGATAAGAAACCCTAGGTGCAATTTGACTAATGAAAAATCAATGAAACAATGGATGCAACCTAGATCTATGACTTTAATGGACTCCAAATCAGAAAATGAATGCTCAACAAGGTCAGGTTCACAAAAATGAACCATAGAAAAATGAGGCAGGGGAATGCCCACCTATTTCTCTTGGCCATTCAATAGTGTCCTAAGAACACTAATTGGATTGATTATCAACCTCACAAGGCGAGTCAATTCTCAATTAGGAGGATGTAGGAAGGGGTTTCTTTCAGCTTTTAGGGGTTCACCACCAAGAAAATGCTTGGAAAAGAAAAATAAGAATTCAACCTACAAAACCTAGTTATTCAAGCTAAATGAGGGATGCAAATGATGCAATTATACAACAATATAGGATGTGTGTACCTGGGATGTTTGGAGATGTGATGAGGATTATGGAAATGCAAAGAAGCTCTCTAAATATGCTAGGGAGGACAAAGACATCTATATTGTTGTCTTAGTCTCGTTGTTGTTTTTCAAGGCATATGTGGGATCTTTGAATCTCATAATAAAATCTCAAAGAATATCTAAAAAATACCCCTAGGAGGACTAAGATTCCCTAGGTGGTGTATTAGTCTCATTTTGAATTAAATTTGTAATTTTTTAGTGTGGTCCTGAAGCTTAAGGTGAACACTTCCTTCTTCACCAAGTCTTCATATTTGAACCTATAAAAAGACCTACAAAATAAAGGAATTTTGATTGATTGTTGATGGGGATTTTCCTTGGTCAAACCCCTTGTTTGGTAATTAAACCTTGATGAAAAATCATAGATCTAAAAATGGAAATGTGTGTGTGCCCTAATCTTAAGTGCATCTAAGATTATGCAAGCTAGAACATGAAGAAACACTATTAAAATGCATTAGAATAAGATTCCTAAGATGAAAATTTGTAAATGACCTATAAAGGAGATCTCTAATCACAATAACAAGTCACGAACATGAATTGTACCTTCCTTAGGTAGAAAATAGAGAAATAATGGAAGATGGAATCAATCAAGAAATAAGTCTTTAGGATTGGAAAAATGGCTAGTTACATCTCCAACCTAGAATCTCTCATGATCCTCAATAGGAATCCATTACTAATCCTTGGAAATGCTAGATCTTGACTTGAAACACTAGCAAAAAGATAATAGAAGGTTGCTCCAAAACTTTGAAACTATCCTTCAACATGCTTTCTTCTCTCAACTTCTTTACTTGTCTTATTCATATTTGAAAATAGATGTGAATCTTACTTTTATAGGTATTCTTGTACCTAATAACCCAAGTATTAGATCCCAAAGGCTGAAAAAAGGTCAAATAAATTCAAATATTTTCAATTCCCACTCTTAATTCTTGAAAACAAAGCCCTTGGGACTAAGACACCCTAGGTGACGTCTTGGTCCCACTAGGTGGGACTAAGACGCCACCAATGGCCTCTTCATTCCACAAGGCTTAATTTTCCAATTTGAAAGGTGGGTCACCTAGATTGATGGTTGTTTATGGACGTTGATTAGGTTTAAAGTTGAAATTTCTGCCTTGGGATGCACAAAAAGGGGTCTTAAGGGCCTATAATAAGTTACCTAAAGGGAAATTAATGCAAGGGGTGCTAAAATAGGTCCAAATTAAGTGTGAAAATGCAAAGCTATGCATTTTTCTACACTACATTATGTAATGAGAAAAGATATTTAGATCATTTCAAACTTGTGGCCAATGACAAATTTTTGATGTATTTGTTACATTTAAGTTTTTTTGTGGTACGCTGAAGGAAATGCTTTAATCTTTTTATAGACCCAAAAAATATATGTTTTAGGATATATAAACCATGGTAGAGGCTATATTGTTAGTACAAAAAATTGACAACTAGATTTTGAAGCAATACAAAAACTCTCTTTTGACAAAAGGGTATGTGTAGGATCATGATGGGCCAAAAAGTGGCGATATCTACTTATGATATGATGGCCCATGTGGCTGACAACTTTTTTTTTACCCAAAATTGATGAAACGAAAAGGGTTTTTAAGGGAGATTCTCAGCTTTTCAACAATATAAATTATGCTTTAATTTGAATTTAATAAATAATTATTATTCATTTTCTATTTGAATTACGACTAAAGTCTCGATTGATAGGTTGATTGAAAAACATCTATAGCTTTCAAACGGTGTCACATTTTTTGAATCCAAAACATGTGTCAAATTCTATGCTTTGCATAATATCAGATTTTTAAAAAAAATGAATTTCATGAAGTTTTGACCAAGTTAAGGTGGTTAGACATACGATTTTTAATATTTTTTTTTTGTAATAAAAAAATCATAATTAATTATTTACTTGAAAAAAAATTACAAAAAAATATGCATCACATCGGGACATGAGTCCCCTATTTATATCTAAAATATTATAAAAAGTAATTATCATTTTATTGTGGTTAGGGTGGTCAGACAAACACATATTTCTTATTTTTTCCCTGAAATTTAAGTACTACTGCATTGAAATTTCAAATTTTCACCAAATATAATTTTTTTTTTTTAAAAACCTAGTAGTTTAGAAACTACATTCAATTTTCTACATATTCTATTCTTAGATATTTTTGAAATAATATATATAACTTATTAAAAATTTTACGTCAAGTTTCCTAACTCTGATTTTCTGAATTTTATTGCCACTTAAGGGCCCATTTTTTCCATGATGATCCCACACATACCCAAAACAAAAGTAAGTGATTTTAAATTTATTTTACATGGAAGATTGAAGAGGTAGGGCCTACTTTTTAGAAATCCTGGTGATCTTTTCTTTCATCTTAAGCATTGTGATTCTTGTAATTATTTTAATTAAATTACTTTTATATTATTTTTGAGTAATATTAACATTTATTGTTATAACTTAGTTGTGGATTGTAAGATTGATGCTAAACATGAATAATTAATTATCCATATTATTCCTTCTTTATGTTTATATTTGAATTCAATTCTATTTTTCATATTTATTATGTGTTACAAATGTTGTTGTTCCTATCATAAATCTTTATTATTCCTATAGTAGATTACCAATGTTTCTATTGCAGAATTAAAACAAAGATATTGTGATATATTCCCACTTAGGTAGTTAATTAATGTTAAAGGTGCATTTGATTCTTATTCAGCCTACTACCCTAAGTCCTTAGGTGTATAGCTATTACATCTTTCACAAGCTTCCAACCCAATTTGACAGATGAACCAATTCAATTTTGAAATTGAAGTTGTAGCCATAATCTTTAAAATAATATTCTCAACTTTTTCCCAACAATACTTATAGTCTATACCGAACCCAATATATCATCTCCATAAATAAATGAAAATAACAAAGAAAAACACCAAACATCAACATGTGATCTCAAAGCTTCAAACATCACACTTGAAACATGTGAGTTTTATATAAAACCATAGAAGTATACATCAAATTTGATACCATACACTGAAAATAATTAGTTTTCATCATCAAAATCTCCTTTTATTCCATCACATTTCTGCAAAAATTTTCCTTCCCAAACATAGGCATGATCCAAATCCATCCTTTAGTCTTTTCCAGACCTTGGTATGATATATTAATATTGTGTTTTCAATGAAAGATTCTTATTTTTTTCTTTGGTAAATATATTTTTAATCTTTATTTATTTTAATCTTTTGGGCCACAATATTACTACTAAAGGTCACCACAATAATTTCATATTATGGTGTTTTTTGAATGGTATATATTAAGATAAGATCTATTTTTTTGTGTTTGTTGGTTTTCTCATCATGAACCAACCAAAATCATCATAAACATTTTGAGTGTTGGGGTATCCTATTATCTATTGTTTTCTTGAGAGTCAATCCATACATTGATACATTGTCACCTTTATCTTACATACCTTGTTGCATAATATCCATTCCTACATTGAAAATAAAGGTTTCCAAATTCAAGGTTAACATATTACATTGAATCATCATTTCATCCATAGTCCATGATACCCCTCCAATTTTCTTATATTTTCAGACATTACTTTTACTTTGATAGACCATGATACTATGTTGTTATTTGATCGCTGACATTGGAGCGATGTTGGTTTTTATATTTAGATGTGATGGTACACTTTATGGATGATTATTGTTTATGACATGCTTTCTGCTTAGCATAGTTGTTTATTTGAGTTGTGATTGATATATGCTCATCTATAGTTAATTGATGTTTTAGTTTTGCTAGTATTGATGTGACACTATATTGGTGAAGGGGATGAGATTGTATCACTCACTTGCGAGCATCCTGTGATTCCATAATTTTCTCTTCACGGTGTCATTGTTCATGATATATATATATACGACATATGTTTTATTTTAGGATTGTAGGTACAGGACATCGAACTCCTCCTAGATTCATAGGTTTGAGCGTGTCCATTGCCCAAAAAAATTGTTGATTGGGAGATAGTAACTGGGTTTCCTTTTTAAATCACTACCCTAGTCACAATGTGTCATCAATATTTGTTTTGGTTATGATTTGTGGCTATGTTGTCCACATTTGCTTTGTTGATTATTAATTTTGCAAGGTATGTTCTATGGGAAATTAATGCTTAACATTTTTTAGAGTGATTATTTAATTAATATTGATTAATGTTGTTAGAAGCTTTATATTTGATTTAATTAATTGAATTAAATTTATTTTGTAAAGTAATTTAATCTTTGAGATTAAATTTATTTTATAAAGTTATTAAATTAATTAGAAATTAATATGTGATTTTTGAATTATTAAATGAATAAATATCTTGTAAAAATGCTAGAGGAAATATCTTTGATTTGTTTAGGAAAGATATTTTAATTGTGACATGTGTTAGAAAATTAAACATTGTTATTGGGAATTAATTCTCGGAGAGAATATTTGTATTAACTAAAAGAGGAAAGAGGCTACTTGATGGTAATGATAAAAGATATTTTTGGGGAAGTTGTTGAAAATTTGGGTAGGTTGTTGAAAATTATTGTTAGAAAATTGGGGAAGAAGCTCTCAAGAATTTTTTAGGCTTTGGTTTTTATTTTTCAACTTTCTCGAAAGTGGATAATTTGGAAGAAGCTTTGGTAAATTGGAATCTAAAGGGGGAGCTCTACTTCAAACATCATTTCCCCAAGCTTCTGGAAATAGGTTCTTTAAATTGTTTTTATTTATATGCAAATTGGAAATATTGCATGTACAAAGAAGAATATGTTATTTGTTTAGAAGGTTTAATATATTTTGTAAATTTCAAAGATTGTCGTGTTTGGAAAATTGCCGTAAAATCTTTAGAGCCTCTGTAGGAAAAAAAAATTAAACAATAGAAATCCCAGAAGGAAAACAATAAAATATTTGGAAAATCTCTGTAGGAATGGATTTAAAATCATCCTATCAAAATTTGGGGAAAATCTTGTTCGTATGGGAAAGGATCTTCTTGTAAAGATTATTGATTTTTTTTGTTTTCCTAATTAGATCTACTTGGTTGGGAACTTGAAAACCTCTGGTTAAAATTTGAAAAAATCCTTTTGTAGAATTGTTTTGTAAAACTTTCCTTCTCTGGAAAGTTTTGTAATTATTTCCTATAGAAAATTTTGTAAAAATAATTTGCTGCTCTAGAGCAATCGATTTTATATAATTATATATACATATTTGTATATATATATATATTATAATATATATATATTATATAATATATATATATTATATAATATATATACGTACATATACAAATATATATATATATATATATATATATATATATATATATATATATATATATATGCATATATATTTTTATTTATGAAGTTCCTTGTAAAATTTTATTTTGAAAACTAGACAAAATTTCGTACGATGATATTGAGAAAAATCTTAGGTTAAATGTAATAAAATTACAGCGTGGAATATTTGTATGGGGGAAGACACTGGGTTGTCCTCACAACCACCACCCCATGGGGGAGATGGGTGTGGAGGCAACCAACACTGCCTCCCCATAGTCGCGACCCTATGAAGGGAGCCAACATTTTACAGTTTGGATTTCCAATATTAATGGCAGTAAATGGTCTTCACCTGCCACTCTTGGTTTTATTCAATTTTGATTTTGTTTAGTTTCTTTTATTATGTAAATTATAATATATATATATGTATATATATGTATTTAGATATATATTAAAATTGTAATTTAGTTTTTTATATTTAAATATTATATTTATATATGTATAATTATGTATAAATGTATATATATAATTATATATATATATATATATATATATATATATATATATATATATATATATATATATATATATTTAAAGGATTTGGTTAAAAAAATGCATGTAAATGCTTAGACAAATTTGATGCTTTAAAATGAAATTATTTAAAATAGAAAATTGATTTTAAAATAGTTGAAATTGGGAAATTGAATTAAACAATTATATTTAATTGCTTTATTGTTTGTAAGTGAAATGGTAATAAGCTAGTTTATTTGGGCAATGTGTTATTGTATTTTTTTGGAATGGAAATTGGATTTAGGAAATCCTAATGGTAGCATTATTTCTTGCATGAATTGCTTATTAAATTGTGATTTCTTTTGTTCACATAAGTTGGGGAAATTGGTTAATTGTGTATGTAAGTCTTCAAGATGATATTATTTTATGAGGGGGTGGTTGTGATTTATGGTTCAACCCTTTGTTTTCCCTTGGGTAGTGCACTTGGTTGTTATTCAGTTTAAACACCCGGTTACTATGAATGGGAAGTGTTGCCTCTTATATTTTGGATTGGGATTTAATATCCATTGTGTGCACTTTGTTTACCCCTTGGATTTTGGATTAGATCATGTGTTGTCTATAGGGGAGTGGCTCTCAATGGGGACCAGTGCACAAAGTGGTGCTAGGGTAACTCATGTGAGAGTTAGTTAATTCAGTGAAAATTAAATAAATGTATTAGGGGAAAGGGTAGCTTAAATCATTAAACTTGTTAATTATGCCTTGCTCATGAGATCAAGGGATTGTTTAGAGTTGGGATGAGATAGGAAGGCTTGAAATGGAAAGATCATTATCTTGTCTCTTTTAAAGATATTTGATTCTGCATCGGTTTGCATGTGGGGTCAGGGTTCATGAGAGGCTACTAGGGTAACCCAAAATGGAGGTTGGTGCCTAGGAACATCTACCAAAGTAACCCATGCAACTTTGTGATGACACTCCTCCTATGACAATGGTTTATTTGTTTAGTTGATATACTTGATTCATTTACTCTGGAAGCAATGTAACCTTTATGTTAAGTATTGTACTTGTATGGTTTTATCTTTTGATTGCTTGTGCCTAGAGGTTGTTGGTTTTGTCTAGGAAGCCCTTTTACTATCTCCTAGCATGGGGGGTGGACCTTCAGGTACCAGTTGTTTGGGTGGAACGTGCACCTTACACCATTGGATTTCCTCTTTATTTTCATGATGGTGGGATCTTCTAAATTGGATAGCTCGCATGTTACAAATGATTTTGTAGACACTGAAAATTGGTTTAGACCTATGAGTGCCACTTTTGACATAATTTTCTAATGTCCATGGTCATGATTAAATAATGTTAATTATTTGATTATTTCCTAAACACATCTTTCTTCTATTAATTAAATAACCTTTTAATTATTTGATTAATTCATTATGACTCTTATTCAACTTTGATTAATTAAATGAATTTTATTTATTTAATTACGTCGCTAATTAATTAATTCTCTTTCCAAATTAAATAATTTATTATTTAATTTACCTTTTATCATATTTCGAATATAATTAAATATTATTTTTGAACTATTTAATTATTCAATTAACCTTTTTAGTCAATTAAATAAATTATTATTTATTTAATTAAATCATTTTAATTTTGAATGTTGAATTAAATTAAAATTTAATTCATAAACAATTGTTTTTGTCACATTCTTTTGTCATCCAGTTAACTAATTATTCACTCACCATCTAACTTGAGATCTATTTAAATCCGTCAGTTATCTCCGGATTCGATATCTGATCGTTTCTGCGAAAAGGACTCTCTATCACATCTAGTCAATTAACTAGTTCTAACTCATATGCATGACCATATTTATTAATTAAATATCTTTATTTAATTAATTAATTCATGTGTCCATTCGAATAGATCATTCTCCAAGTTCTAACTTTATCTTTTTCATTCAAAGTCTTATTCTTCTATTTTCGGAGACTTTCAACTAAAGATTAAATCATTTATTTAATCTTAATGTCTATTCTTAAATATTTTCAAGCAATCTTAACACGAGATTAAATTATTATTATAATTTAATCTTTATCCTGTAGAATTTCCCAACTCACGTTCTAACTGTAACATAACTCACATCGCATGAAATTCAACAATCTTGATCGTTGATATCTCTTTCGAATCTAAGTCGATCGTTTGAAAACCAACTTTCTATAAATTGGTTGATCTTTGGCATTATTGCTCCTCCCAAAATTAATACACTTTTTGGAAGAACTTAATCTTCGATATTTTTCTTGAACATACATCAAGGCTAGGCTTGCATACATACTAAAAATCTGAGGGAAAAAATACCGACATAGAAAAATGGAGAAGGACAATCAAGATAATTCGAGGAAATGGATTGATATTCCGTGAGACTGTTCTATGTTTTACATTATTGCATGTTAGATTAGAATTAACCATCTTATTGTGCAACATTCATTTTATCTTGGTGGGAAAAATTATTCATCCCAAGACGACTCAGACCAGTAACATGCTTGTCACCAACAACTTCCAGCCGGTATATAAAAGTGGATTTTTGGGGGAAACCCCAAAAATCATGCTCACTCTTCTGATGAGAAGTGCAAAAATTGTCTCTCGCCATATTGAATGGTGCCCCACGAACAAAATGCCCTTACTAAAAACCTTGTTGTAGTTTTTCCAAAATCCCAATCTATTTATTGGTGCAGCAAGTTGGACCTATGAAGCCGTCTCAAATTCTTATGGTTCATGTGTAGAGATGAAATGTATGCCATGGGAGTTTCATGGGTACAATAGCTTGGCTGCCCCATATAAGTGAGGGTCGTGGAGGGGAGCCAGTGGGGTCAAGCTACTAGTCATCCACCTTGAATATGTGTAGCTAGAGAAATCCAATTGAGAATTTAGTAGATATTGTCCAACACAATGTTGTACTTGTCTTTTGATTTTAACAGACTCATACACATTAAACTAAAAATACTTTATATTTTGTTCTTGTTTTTCCTTTATTTATCGAAACTTGATCATTAAATTGAGTCATTCGTAACATTGTCATCAGAAAAGCGCAACTGTAAACAAAGTCGCAACTATCATATTTCAAACCGCATGTGTCTTTACGAGTCACAATTGTCATATTTAAAACTGCATGTTTTTTTACGAGCCACAACTATTAAAATAAAAACCGCAGGTGTCTATCAAGAGATTTAGTTTCACAGATTTTATATTTCAAGTCGCATGTACTTGTTGAGTCTCATCTATTTTTTCAGACGCATCTTCTTTATGAGTCACATCTATCATAGTTTGAACCGCATCTGTCAGAAAAGGTCGCATTTATTTGTCAATATTTGAGACCTGGTTTAGTCAATTAACCACATCTGAAAATTGAAACACATCTATCAAATGCATCAACGCATCTGAAAAGAGCATCACAATTGACTGTCAACAAAAAATTTCAAAAAATAGCAAACTCAATCTGAAAGAAAAACTATCTTTTTTGTCTCTGTTTCTTACAATCAACCTTCAACAAAAACTGGAAAAAAATGCTCAAAACCCTTGCATTATTAGGTGCCATTTACGTCTTAGTCCTAGTCATCCTAAGTTGCAAACATTTAGACACCCCACAGGAAGTTGCATATCATAGAATAGAACAAATTTATGCGTCGTTGGATGCGTTCATGCTTCGATTTGTCATTATCATTAAACCTAGTCACTATTATCCTATTAGTGAATCTTTCTAGCTCAATAGTCTAGTTTCGGAAATTCACCTTGTCAGTTGTCTTTGTCCTACAATCAGGTTCCTTGGTAAGGTTAGATCATTTCTTGGATTTATTCCATAGGTGGTAGGTTATACCAATCTTAGAATCTACTCAAAAAAAATTCATACTATCCATCCTAACATACATCATCCTAGTATACATCATTTTAGAAATCCTTAATTTTTAGTGACATCCTTTATATTCAGAAAATCAAAAAAATAAAAATAGGATATATCAGTTTTTAGACATAGTTTGCATTACCTCATTTTGAGCAACTTTTCATGGCTGAAACAAGGTCTAAGAAGAAACATAGAGCAATGTTGGACCCTAAAGAGTTTGTCAATCCTTTTGGAAACCAACCATCAGGGAAAGAGAGACCACACAAAACTTTGCTTGAAAAACATGTCACTAGAGACACACATGGAAAAAAATTTACTAAAGACATAGATGTTGTCGTACAAGATTCCGAGTTTGCATCCTTTATGGATGAGTGTTTGGTAAATGATCCCCAACGATATCTAGAAAAGTTTCTAGTAGAAGGTGCCACACTACCACTAGGATTTGATGTTCACACTTTGAAAACAACATCTACTCAACCAATGCAAACCATAACATCAAGTGTCTTTGTTCCTCAAATTACCACAACAATACCAACTTGCATATCTACTCAAACATCGTTAATTGTAAACACAACACCATTCAACAAAACATAAGGTTTACAATTCACTGTTGGTAAAAGATCCAAAGTTGGCACAAACACAACTATACCACAGAACATTCCGATAGGAAACATTCCTATACCAAATCGGAACATTCCGACAGGAAATATTCCTATACCAAATCAAAACATTCCAATAGGAAATATTCCTATACCAAATTAGAACATTCCAACAGGAAATATTCCTATACCAAATCAGAACATTCCGACAGGAAATATTCTTATACCAAATCAGAACATTCTGACAAGAAATATTCTTATACCAAATCAGAACATTCTGATAGGAAATATTCCTATACCAAATCAAAACATTCTGATAGGATATATCCCTACAAGGAATCAGAACATTCAAAATAAGATATATTCCCTCGCCAAATCACAATCCGTCATAGAACATAGCATTTCAGAACACCTACATTCATCCTAACAACGCAAACAACATGTCCTTGACACAATTAGATGTTCTCCAAAGTCAAATGCAAATCCTTCAACAATAGATGGACAACCTATCTATGTCAGGCAAACGAACTATCTCAGCACAAGATTTATGTCCATGTGATTTTGACAAAGCGCTATACATGACACCCTTCCCACATGGATAAATTATACTGAATTTTCCTAAGTATAATGGGAGGAGGAATCCTTTAGAACACATTAGATAATTCTCTACAACATGCATGGACATATCATATGACCCCACATACTTGATGAGACTATTTTCATGAACCCTTGTCGAGATAACACTGGAATGGTTCCTTAAACTACCATATAGCATATGATCATGGGGTGAATTAGCTGAAAATTTTGTCAAATTTTTTTCCTTCAACATAGATAATGAAATAAAAATAGCTACCTTGTGTCACACCATGCAAGAAGAAGGTGAAACTTTCACCACTTTCTTCTAGAGATGGAGAAGTTTAGCTAGTAGATGTCCAGTTGAGATACTAGAAAAACAAAAATTCAGGATATTCCTTGAAAATCTTAATTCGAAACTGAGAAGTGACTTAAGAGTACATTGTTGTACCTCTTTCCTAGACTTCGTGCAAAAGGGCATTATCCTTGAAAAAGGCCTTATTGAAAAAGGAGAAATTAAAGTACCAGTTAGAAATCTAGTTGTTCAACATCAAAACGCTCCCAATGATAGAAACAAGTTCTAGTCTAGAAACAAAAATGTTACAAATGACGGTATTGTTGATAGTAAGACCCTACATGTGGGACCGATCATCACACTTAGAGGTTACAAACCCAATCAAGACGTGATGAGTAATCCAGATCAAACAACAAATTTTATCCAAAATTCGCAACAACAACGACCACAAAGGAGATTTCCTAAACATGAATTTACCCCTTTGGGAGAACTAATCGAGATAGTTTTCAAAGAACCGATCAAACATAATCTCCTAAAACCTCTGGAACCAAAACAATATGATCCTGGATATTTTAAACCTCATGGTGGGATGATAATTCCTATTGTGAATACCATCAAACAAAGGGACACGACCTACAACAATTCTGACAACTGAAGAATATCATACAAGACTTTGTTGAAGATGGAACCATAGAGGTCAATGGGTAGAAACACACCAAGAACAATGATCAAAAGGTTTTCACAGATCCATTACATGACCATGGGAAAGGAAAGGCCACTAGTTCGGGAACTAAGAATAATACCTCAGCCAATTATAAAAGTGCTAAGTATGATTATAAACCAGGTATGATCATAAATCACCTCCCAGCTGCAAATGAAAATATCCATACCATCACCATTAAGAAATGTCCTGAATATGTTGTAAATACACGAAGAACTAAGATAGCTCTTCTAGGTCCTTCTTCTAAGTCACCTACCCCAGCACAAATATCCATCTTGGAACTATTGACTTTATCACTAGATCATCGAGCCATTCTCGACAAAGCCTTACAAAGCACAACTGTCCCTACCAACTTAGATGTCAATTGTTTCAAAGAAATGGTAGGATACTTAACCAATTCCCATCATGCCACATTTTCTCAGTAGGATTATTCAACTGAGAAGACCGATCATAATGACCCATTACACCTTAAAGTCGTAGTCCATCAAACCAAAGTCAAACGAGTCTTGGTAGATGGAGGAGCAAGTTTGAACCTTTTTACCTTGAAATTGGTTAATGAATTAGGATTCTCAGAAGCATGCCTGGAAACCACTAAGAGTATAGTCATTAAGGCTTACAATGATGAGGAAATATCATCCAAAGGAGTTTTCACACTCCCTATTAGGATTGGCCCTATAGTTACGGACACTAGCTTCCAAGTCTTGGATCGCACCCTTCCATATAACCTTTTGTTAGGTAGACCTTGGATACATGCAATGAAAGCCATACCTTCCACATATCACCAGTGTCTTAAACTCTTTTATGATGGCATCGAGATCATGATTGATGGTGATCCAGATCCTTTTCAATATTTCACAAGCCTACAAGAAATTCCACATTTACAGGTGCCAGTTAATCAAGAAGCTTCATCATCTACTTTATCCCTATACATTGATTCATCAACTCTTACCAAGTCCATTTCATCACATCCACCATCATCCACTCCTAAGTTCAAGATCCAAGACAAGGGTTGTGGAGAATATCACATGAAGGCATCATATTGTGTCAGTCAACTAGTTCCACCTAAGACATATGGTTTACCCATAGCAGATAGGAGACAATCCATAGTCACATTTCATCTTCCTCCTACAATGACATTGACAAAATGGGGAGAGTTAAGTGAAGAATTTGTGGACCAAGACAATATTACCTCTTGGTTGTACTAGGAAGACAATGAATACCCCTCACTGTCTATTCAAATAGCTAAGGATCAATATGGAAAATGCTTTATGATAATGCAAAGCAAAGGCTATGATGGACATAGTGGGTTAGGACTACATTAGAATGGAAGGAATGAACCACTCATTATCTCACCATGACCAAAAGGCCTAGGGCTAGGGTTTCAACCACTTAGAATTGGCTTTCCTAGTACTTTGTCACCATTTCAAGAGGAAGTAAGTGCTTATGAATACATCAAGATATCTCATGAACCACTTGACCTATTTTACGATGAATCCCCTGACTTGAGCGACTATGAATGGAATTCCCTTTCCTCTACCAACACCATGAACCTAGATAAGTTATTTGGGGAACTTGACATAATGATAAAACCCATACCAAATCCATCTAGCCCCCATCATA